>JAODAL010001227.1:0-242671 GCA_025379985.1 Phyllomedusa bahiana | reverse complement strand
ATTCCACCCCACTTCTCCCCCAAATTAACCCCTTTCCCTTGTACCAGACAGGTGCACACATAAACGGAGGTGACTGTGCTGTGATACTGTTTATCTCCCCTGAAAATGTTTCTCCTCCTCCCTTCCGTCTTCTATGTGAAGTCTGTACTGCGGGACACGGCAGAGCAGTAAGGAATCATGCCCCTTTTTTTTGCAGGCTGCCTGGGTGTGTTTCCCCCCTCCCCTTCTGTCCACACTGTTCTTCGGTGTCCAAAGGAAATGACTGTTCAGTGCAGTTTTGGGTGAGGATGATCCCCCCCCCTACCGTTCCTTTCCCCCTTGTTGCTGCAAAGCTTATTAAATTTGTGAGGGCCCCGGAGTGATGACGGTCAGCCAGCAACATCCGGGGCCCTCTGGCCGAAACTCCCAGGCTGCAGACATAGAAAGTCCCAGGGGGCAAAATACATTCAGGGAAACCCCAAAAGGCACATTTTTATCTATCATACATAAAAAACTTTGAGATTTTTGGCCCTTTTTTTGATCAAAAAATGTTTAACCCCCCACAAATTTTTACAAGTGGTCCAGGGGGCGTCCTAGCTATCTTTACCTCTCAATGACCCAAATCCAGGCCTTCACTGGGTCAACCACCTCCTTTCCCCAAGAAAAAAAAATTTTTAAAAAATTTAAAAAACCGCAACTGCACTCTTATAACACCCGTAAAGTGGGCGTGGTGAGAAAACCAAATGGGACCCCTTCCCCCCCATAAGGTTTAAAAACAATATAGCCAATACAACATATGGTTCTGCACAAAAAACATTTATGAAAAAACACTATGGAACCTGGGTGCCGCGGGCAGGTTTGCGGCACATTTTTTAATATATATATAATATTATATATATATATATATATATATATATACACCCCCCGCACGCCACTACCAGCGGCACACGACTGCTTTTTTGTGCAGAACCATACGTTGTATTTGGCGTATATTGCTTTTAATCTATATGGGGAAGGGGTGCCTCCATTTTGGTTTTCTGCACCACGCCCACTTTCACAGGCTGTTATAAGAGTGCAGCTTGCAGGTTTGGTGTTTTTTTTTTTTAATTTTCTTTCTCTCGGGATAATGGGGTCGGGTGACCCAGTGAGAGGCCTGGATTTGGCTCTATTGAAGGTAAAGATAGGTAGGACCGCCCGACCTGAGATCACTTTTGTAAGTTCGAGGGCAGCTTAAGCATTTTATTGATCAAAAATATGTGAACCAAGAATCCCTACTGGCACGGACCCCGTGGCAGCTGCTATGTCTGCTACCCCGGTAGTTACGCCCCTGGACACAGCGCTGAAAACAGCAGGTCTGACACTAGCTTGTGCTGTCCTCAGCAAGAGGGGAATAACCCATGTGACAGGTTCTCTTTAGGCCTTAGTGTCTGTCTACACGGCAAGGATTTCCAGGATTTTCAAAACCATCAAAAACCGACAGTAAATCATCCCCATAGACCTCAATAGAAAATCTGAGTTGTAGTCCAACTCAATTGGATTTTCTGAGGTCAGTTTTCAAAACCGCTGTTTTTTAAAAAAAAACAAAAAAAAAAACTTGGAACATGTTCATTCTTCTGTTGGATTTCAAGTCGAAAAACGCGTCCTGAGCATTTCTATGTCAGTTCTGCCCAAAGCCCATCCTGGGGTGTGACCCTAAAAAAATTTTCCGGGGTAGAAATTTTCTTCCAAAAACCGGATTTTTTTTAAAGGATTTTACAAGAAAAAAACCCGTTGGTGTTTTTCCTTCCCCCTTTTTGGACGCCCTTTGGATTGGCCATTGTTTTGGCGAAATTTTTGGAAATATTGTACTAACCCTTTTTTTCCCAAAAAGCTGAAAAAAACAAAATTCCTTCACAATTAAAAATTTGTGGGTTTTTTTTGGGCCCCTTTTCCCCCACATTTGGTAACCGGTAAGGTGCGGAAATATAGGTTTTTTTTAAAATTTTGGCCGGGGGGGGTTTTTTTTTTTTAATTTTTGAAAAAATTTAAAAAATGTTAATTTTTTTTGGCCAGATAAAATCCCGAAAGGGGCCATAAACCGGGGGAAAAAGGGCGGGGGTTTTTTAAAATTTAACAAAGATGGGGAAAACCCAACCTGATAGCCCCCCCAAAAAAAGGGCCCATTTTATGGAAAAAGGCCAAGGCTAAACTTTGGGCCCCCCAGGACAACCCCTTTCAGGAGCCCAAACAACCAAAAGAGGTAGCCCCTTTTTCCCAAAAGGGCCGGGAAAAAAGGAGGAGGAAGGGGTTGAATTTTGGTTTTTGGGGCCGAGGGCTATGGGGGAAAAAAAGGGTTTAGTTTTAAAGGGACCAGGCAAGTTTTCCCTACCTGGGCCCCATGGGGTTTTCCCGAAACCCCACCCCGGGGGGGTTTAATTTTGCTGAACAGGGAATGTTTTTTGGGGAATTGCTAATTCCCTCCCCCAGCGGGGAAAGGTGGGGGTGAATATCAATTTTTTAAAAATTCGGCGGGCCCCCTTACCAATTTTTGGTTTTTAAACGTTTTTGGGGGAGTTTCTGGCCCTCCCAAAAATTTTGGGGTTTTTCACTCCAAAGGCTCCATAAAACCCTCTTGAAATTTAAACAGGGGTGTACCCCTTGGGGGACCCCCTCTCCCAAAATAATAGGGGGTTCCTAAAACCCAGGAAAACCCAAGGGGTTTAAATTCCATAGGGGGAGGCCCCCCTTTGAGAGATTTACCTTGTTGCGGGGGACAATTCCCGGGTTTTACAAAGATGGTGAAAACTAAAGGGGGGGGAACCCCCCAAATTTTCAAAAACCAAAATGACAAAAAATTGTTTATTAAAAAAAAATTTCAAACCCCCTTTTTAATTTTTTTGGGCAAAATTTCCCTGCTTTTGGTTTTAAAATTTTTTTTTGGCAAAACCCCTTGCCAGGATTCCCAAAAATTGGGGGTCGCCAAAAACTACATGGGATTTCCCACCCGGGCCTGCACGAATTCAGGAAGGGGGGTTTTAACTTCGGGCAACCCCAATCCCGGGGAAAAATACGGGCTGCTGGGGAAAACCATTCGGAGTTAACATCCAGGTGCGGCGGGAAAACTAATGGAAAAATTAAAAAATCTGAGTTTGAGCGACCAAGCGGAGCCATAAGGTGAGAACAAACAGATTTTAGTTTAACCCCCCGAGCGGGCAGCCTAATCCGGGGGGGGGAAATTAAACAGGCTGGGGCAATACGAAAGCCCCAGGCGGGCCAGCCTTACAAAAGGGAGAAACAAACCGGGTCGGGAAGCTTTATGCCCCGGAACCTCTGGTGCGGGGGCCAAATTGGGAAAGAAATCAACAGAACTTAAGCAAGGGAAACCGAGGGGGCCCAGGCCAAAAATTCGGAAGTTCAAACCGGCTGTGCAGAAACAACCGACGCGGCCCCCCCAAAATAAAAAAACAAACACCCCAAGGTGCAAGAAACCACGCCAGGAGCCACCCAGAGTCAAACAGCTGACTTTAAAAGGACGCCCCCCGACCCTGCAGTTTAATTCATGAAGGGGGAACAAACCAGGTCTGGACTATACGCCCCGGAAAACCTGGGCAAAACCCTAATAAAGGGGGAAACAAACCAGGTCCTGAAGCTAACCCAAACCACCGGCTGGCAGCCCTGCCAGGATTAAAATTGAAAAAAATCTGAAGGGGCTTACAACCGGGGGCTGGCAGCAAAAATAAAGGGATTAAACCCCAAAAGTCTGAGAAAATCCCAATGAAAAACCAGGAGTTACACCATCAAGAGGGAATAACCAGGAAAAGGTGGGGAGCCCTTAAAAGGGACAATTAAAATGATTTTTTTTTGCAAAAACTGGGGTTAACATAAAAAAGCAATTTTTTAGGGGAGACAAACCCCTTTTAAAATCCAAAAAAAACAAAAAAGAAAAAATTTCCTTCCAAAAATTTTTTCAATAAACCGGGAAAACAAAAAAATCACAATTCCCCCAAAGGTGAAGGGGGACAAACTGCACGGAAAAAGGGGGAAAAATTCCCCCACGGGGCCCCCAAGGCGGCGCCTCTTTTGGGGGTTTTTAAGGGGGTTTAAATTTTGAACGGGTTCCAAAGCGCCTTGGAAAACTTACATAAAGGGTTTAAACCCAGGGGTCCGCCTAGCGGGTTTAAACCGGGGGTTCAAAAATCTTTTGGGGGTTCCCCCCATTCAAAAATTACACCCGGGAAACACTCCCTGCCGCAGCAAATGAAGGGAGGCCCAAGGTTTCCAGCAAAAAAACCCGGCCGGGATTTCACATAACTACGAAACCGCCCCGGGGTTTCTTTCCCAATTTGGGCACGTCTCCCCGGGGGAGGGTCCACCGGCTCCCGCCTCTAAAAGGATTTCCCCGGGAACGCGTCCAGCAAATTTCCCAGCCGGGATTCCACCAAAGAGGCACAACCGCAGTGTTTAACCCCGGAAGTAAAGGAAATACGGGAAGGGGCAAAGGCTGTCGGGTAAAGCACAAGAAAATTAAGTCGGGAAAAACACCCGGGGGGAACCCGGGCCCCGGGAAAAATTGGGGAAAGGGCCACATGGGCCCCGCCGCCTACATACGGAGAAACCCTGGGTGCAGCGGTGGCCTGGGCCCCCCGGTGAGAAACTTACCCTGGGGAAACGTTCACAAGACTGCCCCCCCTTTTACTTGCAAAAATTCCCAAACGTCAGGCCCTACTTTTGGGAAAAGGTGCGGGGTTTAAAATGCACGGCATTCTTTACACAAGCCAGAGTTTGGGCAGCGGGAAAATTAACATGCACAGGATTTTACACATCCAGAGCTCCCCGCGGGACAATACGGCGGGGGAGTTACACATCCAGAGCTGCAGCAGAAAACTACATGCACAGGAGTTACACATCCAGAGCTGCAGCAACACCATGCACAGGAATTACACATCCAGAGCTGCAGCAAAAAATTACATCCCACGGAGTTCCCACATCCAGAGCTGCAGCAGGAAAAACTTAAATGCACGGGAGGTTACACATCCAGATCCCCAGGAAAATTTAACATCCCACAAGGTTAACATCCAGACCTGCAGAAAAACTCCTTCACGGGAAATTAAAACATCCAGAGCTGGCAGAAAACAACATGAAGGGAGTTACAATCCAGAGCGGCAGCAGAAAAACTACATGCACAGGGGGTTCCACCCAGACCCTGCAGCAACAATCCCTGCACAGGAGTTACACATCCAGAGCTGCAGCAGACAACTACATGCACAGGAGTTACACATCCAGAGCTGCAGAAACCCTCATGAAAGGGGGAATTTAAACACATCCAGAGCGGCACAACAACTACATGCACAGGAGTTACACATCCAGAGCTGCAGCAGACAACTACATGCACAGGAGTTACACATCCAGAGCTGCAGCAGACAACTACATGCACAGGAGTTACACATCCAGAGCTGCAGCAGACAACTACATGCACAGGAGTTACACATCCAGAGCTGCAGCAAGAAAAACTACGCACGGGAAATTACACATCCAGACGCAGCGAAAAACCAAATTTCACAGGAGTTACAAAAACCAGAGCTGCAGCGGGCAACTACATGAAACCGGTTTTTCACATCCAAAACCCCCTTGAAAGGTTAAAACCAGACCAACACCTTTTTGGCACAGGAGTTCACATCCAGATTGCAGCAGAAAAATACATGCCGGGGGTTTAAACCCCACCCAGAGCTGCAGCAACCAAAAGCACAGGTTTACACAATCCAGAGCTGCACCCGGCATTTAAAATCACGGGTTCACATCCAGGGCTGAAAAGCGAAAACTACAGAAACAGGATTTTACACATCCAGAGCTGCAGCAGAAAAATACAGACAGGGGGGTTCACACCCCGAGTTTGCAGCAAAATACTGCCAGAGTTCACATCCAAGCGCAGAAGAAAGGAATTACCTAATTTGCCAGGAATTACACAAACCAAAAGAGTTTCAGCGGGAAAACTACTTTCCGGGAGTTAAAAATCCAGAGTCGAAAAGAAAGGTTAACACAATGAAAGGGGGGGGAAAATTACAAAAACCCAAAATTAGCTGAGCAGACACTACTTGCAAAAGTTACACATCCAGAGCTGCAGCAGACACTACATGCCCCCAGGATTTTTAACCACCCAGAGCTGCACCCAAAAAACCTACATGAAAGGGAGTTAAAACATCCAGAGCTGCAGCAGACAACTACATGCACAGGAGTTACACATCCAGAGCTGCAGCAGACAACTACATGCACAGGAGTTACACATCCAGAGCTGCAGCAGAAAACTACATGCACGGGGTTTTTTACACATCCAACTGCAGCAGAAAACTACAGGGCAAAAAAAATTCGGGAAAGGTTAAACACATCCAGAGCTGCGGGCGGGAATTTACATCCCAACAGGAGTTCCCCAACCCGGGGGGAAGATGCAGCAGACCCAACATGCACAGGAGTTAAAACCATCCAGGGCGCAGCAGACAACTACAGGGGCACAGGAGTTACACTCCCAGAGCGGGCAGGCAAAAAAACATGCACAGGAATTACCATCCAGAGCTGAAACAAAAATTAAATGCAGGGGGAAGTTCACATCCAGGCTGCAGCGACAACTCCCTGCCAGGATTACACCTCCAGAGCTGCAGCAAAACACAACATGCACAGGATTTTACAACCGGGGGAGTTTCCCGGGCAAAAAACTACATGCACTTTTTTTTTACACACCGAGCTGCAGCGAAAAACTACATGCACAGGTTTAACTTTCCAAAAACCCTCAGCAGACAACAACATGACGGAGTTCCAAAATCCAGAGCGGGCAGCAGAAAACTAAATGCACAGGAGTTAACATCCAAAAGCTGCGCAGAAAAACAAACTGCACGGGGAATTTAATTCCGGCTGCAGCGGGAAAAACTACTTTCAATCCAAGTAGGACACAATCCATTAACCTCAGTTTGGAAAACTCCCGCAAGGAGTTTACACATCCAGATCTGCAGCAGAAATACAGGAAAGGGGGGGGTTTTGGGGGGAAAAGGAGTTAAACATCCAGAGTGCCCAGACCCCTCCAGCACGGATTTAACACATCCAGAGCTGAAGCAGCCCAAACTAAAAATTGAAAGGAGTTAACACCCCAGAGTTTGAGCGAAAAACTACATGCCCCGGATTTTACTTTTTCCAGAGCTGCAGCAGACATTTCATGCCCTGGGGGTTTAACCCCAGAGCGGGCCCCCGAAAACCCAAAATCAAGGAGTTCCACACCCCAAAAGCTGCGCAGAAAATTTTTACATGCACAGGATTTACACACCCAAGGGGCCTTGGGGGAACATGCGTTCTGGTATTTTTGGTTTTTAAAACCCCTGGGGTTTTAAATAGGGGGGACTTGCCTATTTTGGGTGAAGGGGGAAAAATCCCTGTAGGAACTAAAAATAAAAGTTCCCGTGCGGGCGGCTGTCAGATCCCCCCAATAACTGGGTTTTTCATGAACATTTTTTTGGCTAAATTTTGTTTTTTGCGTGTTTGGATGGGGCCCCTTTTTTGGGTTATCGGCTCCATGCGGTTGCTCCTGTAATACGCGGATATTCCCTATGCAGACGCACTTAGGGTACGTTCGCACAGCGTTTCTTTCACACGGCTTTCGGGGGACATCCAAGCCGCCACAATAAAGGATGAAGTAGGGATGTGGCGGCAGCCGGAGCGGCTGATAAAGTTCATGTTCACATCACTGGTGTCCACTGGGATATCCCAACATATACCACAGCCTAGCCGTAGGGGTCTATAGGGTAATCCTGGTATCTTTTGGGTAACATTTGTTGCCTCGCGTCGGTGCACATTTTATGTGATGGACATAAAGCATCTGCCGTATCTTTAAATTCCTGTATTTTTTTTGTAGGGCAGCGTGACTGCTATGACTCTCTTCTACCCACTGGACACTGCGCGTCTCAGACTACAAGGTAATGCATGAAGGTGCTCACTAGGGCAGTGAGGTGCTATATGGACTGTGTTAGGTCTTCTCCATTCTCTGTGTGCTGTGGTGCTCGGGCGCTCTGTTCCTACTAATAATTCTGCCTCCGGTGTCTGACTTGTTCAGCACAGAGCTGGTTCGGGGTCTCACAGCCAAGAAGACCAAAAGCGGCCAGACCACAGTCCTAGGACATATTCCACCTTTTTAGCTACTTCAGATAAAAACAGTTTTTATAAAATATTTTTTGTCTATTTACTTAATTTTCATAAATTATTAATATATAGAATTTAGCAGTTTACTCTCTGTACTGACAGCCGATCAGGCCATCATGAGCGCAGAAGTTGTCATTGAAGTTCCCACCAGGCTCCCCCCATACATAATAAGGTATTATTTTATATAGCGCTGTTTGTAGCTGTAGCGCTGTACAGAGAAGGTCATTATTCACACTGGTCCCTTTCCCCATTGGGGCTCACAGCCTAAATTCTAAATTCCAGGTTAACCTATCTGTATGTTTTGGAGTGTGGGGGAAACTGGAGCACTCAGAGGAAACCTGCACAAATGCAGGGGGAACATATGAACTGCTTGCAAGTGTTGTCTTTGGGGAGATTTGTACCCAGGACAGCAATGCTAATGACTGAGCCGCTGTGCTGCTGCCATATTGGCACATTGCTGGGATTATTGTCCATTTGGCCACCCGGATAATGCATTGCAAAGCCATCTGCGGCTGAAGTGGCCAGTGGCTTTCATGTTAGTTTTGGTGGAAGACACTTCTGATGTGTCAGAGTGTGGTTTAGTGATCGGTGGGTTTCATGTGCGGAGACCCCCCACCGATCACTAAACCAAGAGGGCAGAAGTGCTTTGCTGTGGCTTGTCATTTCCGATCAGCTCTGCATCCGTTGTATGAACCCATAGACCTTCTATGGATCCTCCACCACTCTCTCAGACACGAGTCACATAGATGATCGCTCCTTCCTCTTGTGTTACGAAGCAGCAGAGGTTTCAGCTCTCAGACCCCACTGATCATAACTCCTGACAGATCACTGCAAAGTGTAAAAACTTCACTTTACATGACGATCATCCATAGACGATAGACGTCCAGGCAGTAGCCATTATTTGTGCACCTGCGGGAGTCAAGAGCTGGCTGTCAGGGGCAGCCGGGGGCTCTACTGAGAATGCAGGGACAGTTTATTACCATCCCTGCCTTCCCAATCGTTGCATATGCAGCTCTTACTGTAAGGGTATGTTCACACGGCTTGTTTGGATGCTGATTTTTCAGCGCCCAAAATAGCATTGAAACCTCGCCTGAAACACGCTTCTTCAGAAGAGGCTTAAGATGTGTTTCTCAGCGCGTTTTTGACAAGTTTTGGACGAGGTTTTCAACACGGTTTTCACCCATACAATTAATAGCCAGGACAAAAATTGTAGCCAAAAATGCACCTAAACGCTTCATAAATTGACACAACTTTTTCAGCGCCCAAAACAGCTTCCAAAGAAACGCGAAAAAATCTTGTCATGTGAGAACTACAACGCTGTTTTACATAGGATTCAATAAGCGTGAACTGGGGGCATTTTGGAGGCTGTTTTGGAAGCGGAAACGCTCCAAAAACCGCATCAAAATCAGCCGTGTGAACATACACCAACTAAGTCTAATATATCAGCCTCAGTTACAGGAGAAATCGGTGGGGAAAAACAGTTATGGGGGCACAATATGTGAAATAAAAGAATGAAACCCAGAACATAAAATGTTCATTAAGAAAAACCTAAAAGCCCAAACCGGAACTATTAGCCCCAACCCTAAAACTGTATATCACTTGTATATAAACGCCTCTGATGGAGAGGTGACACAATTACACAACTTTTTTTTATCAACACATTTTCTGTTAAATAAACTAATGAAAAAATGTGAAAAACAATCTTTTTTATTTATTAAATTTCTATTTCCATTTTCCCTCAAAACAAAATCTAACGTAAAAAATTTCACAATAATAAAGCCTTTTATAGCACGGGGGAAAAAAAAGACAACAACAATTAGAATTTCTGAGCGCGGGAAAATGTTACAACATTCAAACCTGCATGCACTAAAGAAAATAAAAATGTGCCTGGTCAGGAATGGGTTAAGACATAATAAATACCCTTTGACAAGTCTCCTGGCTCCTTCCTATAAACTCGGTCACTGGTCATTTAAAATATTTTTTGAAAAACGGGACAGAAGGGAGGAGGTGATGTTTTATTGAATACTCCCAGGGGATTGCTTTTGATGATGTCTCGTTACTTCCTATAATTTGTCATTTTCTATCACTGATTTATACTTTTATTTTAGTGGATGAGAAGAGGAAGTCTCGCAGTACTCCGGCTGTGCTGATGGAGATTATTAAAGAAGAGGGGCTGTAAGTACAATCGTCATAACTTATTATTATTATCAGCTGCTGGTGCCAAATAAATGGAAAATAAAAGCCTATCCTCACCTTCCTCTGCTCCAGCGCTGGGCCTCCCCAGTTTTCTGTTTACCTTCCATTCTCTTCCAGATGGAAACTCTATGGGAGTTCCGAGTACAGACAAACATTGTGCTCCCCTGTACTAGGAACTCCCATAGAACCGAATGGAGAGTCGTGCACAAGGGCAACTGACTCTCTGTACGGAGCAGACACTTTCGAGGGGTTAAAAAGTTCAGCTGGCCAGCACTGAAGTCCTAATTCATCCACAGAAAACTGAACATCTTAATGCAACAGACCATCCATAGGCAGGGTAGCCCAGCCCTCAACTGAAGTAATCCAAAAATGTATCCAAAGAGGAGTCAACATAATGTTCCTTTTATTAAGAATCCAGAGTACAAATGTGCAACTTTTCAGCTCTCGTCTTTGAGCCGAAACGTTGCACGTTTGTACTCTGGTTTCCTAATAATAGGGACATAATGCTGACGTCCTCTTTGGATACATTTTTTGATTACTTTCGAGGAGTTGTTCCTGAGATATATGTGGATTCCAAAGGTGAAACCCGCATCAAAGTGCTTGGTGGGAACACCCCTTTAAAACAGTAGCCAAATGAAATATAAAAGCCTGTACTCACCTTCCTCCGTTCCAGCGCTGGTTCTCCCCGGTCTTTAGTTTACCTTCCAAATGAGACGTTGCTGATTGGCTGCAGTGGTCATGTGTCTCTTATTACAAGAGCTGTTCACTTCCAAACAGTGATACAAGGAAGAGGCACGTGTCCACTGCAGCCAATCAGCATCGTCCCATTTGGAAGGTAAACTATAGACCAGGGAGAACCAGCGCCTGAACGGAGGAAGGTGAGTACAGGCTTTTATATTTCATTTGGCTCCAGTAGCTTATTGTTTTAAAGGGTGTCAACTGATTTGGGTATGAATCCGCCCTTGCAGATCACATACACCCATACATGCCTATTGCCTTATCCGGGATATATTTCCCTACATATTTATATTTTGGAAGGACCAGGAAGTTACACTATTCTTTTGGGTTGTGTCTATAGATGTTGACTGTCATCTAATTTATATTTTTATGGCCCTAGGAGTGTTATGGCTTTATAATGTATAACAACATGTCTTTGTTGTGGTGTGTCTGTATCAATGCGCTCTTTTCATTCTTTTTTTTTTTTTTTTTTTTACTACATTAGGCTATGTTCACACGATGTACTGCGGGGTGTACAGTACACGCTGCAGTACATCGTGTCTTTCGGGAGCTCTTGCTAATACGTGCGTACTCCCGTGGCGCAGGGGGGGGCCGGCAGCTCCATTGACATTCATTACTCGCGGTGCGTATTCGCTGCAAGTAATTGACACGTCACTTATCTCCCGCATGTACAATACGATCGTATTGTACGAGCAGGGAGAGGAGGCGTAATCCATAGTTCTCTATGAGAACTATGGATTACCGTAAATTTCGGCGCGCATCTCTCCCGTATTACAGCGTAAATACGCGACGAAATGCACGCCAAAATTGCCCCTTGTGAACATACCCTTAGGCTATGTCCACACAGCACTGGACTCGTTGGATTTTCAGCAGATTCAGTATTTTAAATCTGCCGAAAATCCGTGCTGTAGTCTACAGAGCACGGGTTTTCTACTTCAGCCGTCCAGCAGAACATAGAACATGTTCTATCTTCCGCCGGATACCGGTCAGGTTCCCGTACAGCCCATGTACTGGCCCGGCGGGAAAACCGACCGCGGCTTTTGCCACAAACCTGTACCAAACCCGCGGTACAGTAATGTTAAAATGCCGTCAGATTTTGGACAGCATTTTCTCATTGCTGTGCAGACGTAGCTTTACATTAATTGAAAGCCTGGACTGAAAAAAAATATACACAAACTAATGAACAGTTAGTGAAAAAAACCTATTAATAAAAAATTTTAAAAAATTTAAACCCTTTTTAAATTTGTAGACTTGAAACCATACCGCGGGGGGTTTTTCCGGTAAACTCCAGCCCTCTGCTGCTCCAATTTTGTCTTTTTTTCCAAACATTTTTAAAACTGTTTTAAAGGGCCCTTTAAGGAAAAAGGGGGAATTTTCCCCAACCCCCCAAAAGGGACCTGACCCCATTGGCCCTCATTGCCGGTAATTACAAACCAAAACGAAAAATTTTTAAAATTTTCACAGTTCTACAATGCAAAATCCGTACGTCTTTTTCCATTTAAAAGGGTTTTCCTCCCTACCAAAAAAAACAATCTTTAATGTTGGGGACAGTAAAAAAAAAGCATTTTGCAATTTTTTTTTTGCATTACCTAAGTCCTTAAAATAGAAAGGTTTGAGCAAAAACTGGCACCCCCAAAAACCCCCTTTTTTCCCGAAACGGAAATGGGACACCCCCCCTTTTCTTTTATTGGCTGACTGAATGAAAATTCAGACCGGTTCAAAAAACAAGCCCCCGGCCCGGGAAAAATCCCCCCCTGCCTGTGTTTTTGGCTGCCTGCACACCCCTGTTTTAAACTCCCCTCTGAGCGGGAGAAACGAGCGAATAAAATAGTTTTTTATGTGGGGGATCGGGGCAATTTAAACGGGATTTATCAAACCCTTCCTAATTAAACCCCTTCCCCTCATTTTACATAGTCTTTATACCCTGGGGCCCCCACCATATAAAAACGCCTTTATCAGCCCCGGGTTTTACCTTTTGCCTGAAAACAGAGGGGGGGGGAAAAGAAGGGGGCATTTTCATTCTCCAACCCCTTTGCTTTTCAGCGGGGGGGCACCCCAGAAAGCATAGCAAAAGGTCTCAAACCTGCCATCCTTCCCCCTTCCCCCTTGCTAACACGAATAATGTCACAGCCTTAAAAGGGGGGGAGACTCGCCCCCCTGGGAGGAGAGACCGCCTGCTGAGAGGAAGAGGGAAAACTCGCCCCGGATTTAAAAACGAAACAGTTTAAAAACCCAGCTAAAGGGCCTATGAAAGCTTCTAACGAAAAAACCCCTTTTTAAACCCCTTTAACGACCCCACCGTTTTTTTGACGGCGGAAAATTTCGGGGCGTTCCCCCGGGGCAGCAACGTCTTTTGACGTCGCGCAGAAAACCGGAGTTTGGGGGCCGCCCGGCCCGCCGCAGTTTGAAACTGGGGATCGGGCGGACAAACAGCCCCGACCCCAGAGCACCCCCTGCAGCCCCGGGGGAGCGGGGGAAAACCTCCGCAACCCGGTGTTTTAAAAAACCCCTTTTTGATTGGGGCGGCGCTTTCCCCGGCACGCAATAAAAAGGGACCCCCCTGCCCGGTCGGCCCGGGTCATCGGAGAAACCCGTGCCCAAACAGACCCGGGGAAAACGGCTGAAACCGTCAGCCCTGGGGACTTAGATTTGGCCCCAGAGCTGCCCTGTGTATCCACCCAGTGCCCAAAGGACCGCACTGTGTGCGTCTAAATCATTTGCCTGTGCCCAAAGTGACACAGATTAAAATGTTTAGCACCCATGAAATCCCTAAGAAATGGAAAGAAAAAAACCTTTAAAAGGGGGCTACCCCTTTTCCTTTGTGGGGGTTAAAAATTACCCAAAAAAAATTTAAAAAAAGGGTGCCCGAGAAAAAAAACCCAAAACCCATGCCTCGCTGCTATGAAAGTTTTTTCTGATTTTTTTTTCCCAAAAAATTTGGTGGTTTTTTAAAACCCTTTTTGAAAATAAATAGATAAGAAGAAATCAAAACCCCACCGGGCCCTTTGAGGGTCTAATGGCACGTCCTTATCTACAGACCCCTCCCCACAGCTGGGGAAATGTCAAACACGGGGATGAACTTCCGATTTACGCCATCGGGTTTAACACACGATTTAACAAACTGCTACAGGGGGCCATTTTTTTAAAAACCACATTAATACAAAAATAAACCAAACAGCTTTTACATGCTAAATTAAATGGGTAGGGTTTGCCTATTTTTTTTAAAATTTTTTAAAAGAGAGGTTATAATAAACCTAATACAAAAAAATTAAGACACAAAGGTTTCACACAAAATATAACCTTTTTTCCCCATCCAAAACCAGCCCCCCCTTTTTGGGAGACTTTTGCCCCTTTTTTAATTTTTCCCCTATTTCCTCTTTCCCCAAATTCTGCCCTTTTTAGGGGAAGTCCCCCGCCCTGACAAGGGGGGCCCCCCACAGCCCCCGGAACCGCCCAGTTTTCAACCCTACCCTTCTATGGTCAAATTTTTTGATGAGACGTGGGGTTTGCAGAGGGGAGTAGATAAATTTTCCCGGGAGCACTTCTAAACGCAAGGGGTCCTCAGGGAATATTTGTTTTTTTTATCCCTTTCATCATAGGGTAAGGGGGGGGGGGAAACAGCTGAAGGGTGTGGAAAAGGCGCTGTCGTCACAAGGTGGCCGGGCAACTGTTCACATAATGGGAGTAGTTTTCCCAACAGCTTTCACAAATAGTTTCCTCAAAAAAGGGGAAAACACAACAACAATTAGAGCAAAAATTTAAACCCGCACAATCAATAGGGCCCAATCCCCTATCTGGGAACTTTCCCCCTCCCAAACCCCTTTAAACCATGAATAAACCAATTTTCCCCAAAGGGGTTTGATCTTGCCTGATACCTTAATTTTTTCGAAAAATCATCTACTTTCTAAAATCCACAGTGACCTTCCCATTGGGCCCCTGAAATTATCGGGGAAAAAAAGAACGGGCGGGTTTTCCCCTTTTGGTAAAAACCAGGGATTTTTTTCGGAGGCAGAAAATCAAACCCGGGCCCACCCTTGGGGGCCCCTTCCCTTTAAACCATCAGGCCCCCCCCCTTGGGGGCCTCCTATAGCTTTAATACACAGGGGGGTCGAAGCTCCCCCTTTTGTGGGGGGCTTTCCTTCTCCCCGGGCTCGTTGATCACAAAACCCTCTAAACCCCTCACTCCTAAAAAGGTTTCCCAGGACTTTAAATGGCCCCCCCCCCCAAAACAGCCCTCCTGAGGGTTTTTAAATATTTAAAACGTTGGGGGGAAAGTTTTCCCCTTTGTACCCCCTTTATTCTCAAACGGGTTTTTCCAGGCCCTTTTAAAAACCTCTTTCCTAGTGAGTGGGGGGTTCCCCCTTTTTGTCTTTCCTTTTAAGGCAGTTTTGGGTCTTCCCCAGCCCCTTTTCCGGGGTTTTCCAAAACCCACAGCCCCCCAGTAATAGAAAGAGGGCCCCCCAGTACCCCCTCCATCACACCCCCAATAAGGGCATGGGTTCTGCCCCAAAGATTTAAAAAGCAACAAAAACTCCCTTAACGTCAGAAAAACCAAAGCATCGGCCTCTCTCCGGGGGCGGGAAAAGCGACTTGTCATGTGCCCGGGGATCCATTTGGGGCTTTCCCCCCCCTTGACGGGTTGGGGTTGGGTCACAAAATTGGGTAGGGCCCCCTCAAACCCGGCTCTGGGGTTTTAAACGCCACAAACTTCTTCACGTAAAACCCGTCTCCAGGCGGGAAGCTTATGGGCAGCAACGTCTGAGTCTGGGTGGGAAATTTAAAAAACCTTAGAATGCATTAGCGACAAAACTTTTTTAAAAACCACTGGGGCACAAAGGGGCCCCATAGAAATCTTTTTTGAAATTAAAACCCTCTGAGGGAAATAGGGCACCTACCCTTTGGGGGGAAACTGCCAAAACGGGATTTTAAAAGGGGAGGACCCAACTATCCCCCGGGGGGTTTTCCTACCCCAAACCCAAAGGCTATGGGCAGCTTCCCCCCAGGGGGCTTTAGGGGTTTTTTTTTGGGCCATTTTTAAGGGCGCCCGAGCTTTCAGGGGCCCTTTCCTTGTCCCCATTGCACAACAGCTGGGAAAAAAGCCCCCCGGGCAAGCAGGCCCCTTCCCAACCCATATACCCGCTTTTTTCGTTCTTTTTTGGTTTCCCTTCTTTTTCCCAGTTTTTCCCTTTTTTTCCATTTTTCCCTCTTTTTTTGGCCCAGCCTCCTTTGCAGGTTGGGGAAGTTTTCCCCCCTGCCCCCTTTTGACAGCAGACTTGTTTTCCCCTTTCCCCCTTTCCTCGGCCTTTTTGGGCCCTTCTTTGGTCACCCAATTGGTTTCGCCCCCTTCCCGTTTTTTCGTTTCCCCTGTGCCTTGATTTTCAGTATGGGCCACTGTTCGTGAAAAGCAGCATGCATCCATCAAAACCTAAAAAATGGTTTGGGTCCATTTTCCCCTTTGGGGTTTTCCCCGGGAACCCTTTGAAAAAATTTGGGGCTTTCCAAATGGGTCCAAAGCCATGGCAAAACCCCCAAAAGCGTATTTTGGGAGTCCTTAATATTTTGGGGGCCTTTTTTCCCCCTCTGCCAAACCCCAGCCCCCCGTCTTTTTGGGGCCTGATTTTAGGCAATGGCGGGACTCTTGCTTCCAACACGGGTTTAAAGGGTTGCCCCCACTTTATCCCGGGGAAAATCGTCCGGCACGGTCTGCAAATCTGGATCCCCCACAAAAAAAACCCAAAATTTTGGGGTTCCCAAATAAAAGGGCTTTTTTTCCCCATGTGCCCCGGATTTTTTCCCGATTCCTCTTCTTTCCTCATTCCCCCCTTGAGGAAGGGGAAAAGGGGGGTGGATGAAAAAAACAAAAAGGGGGAGAAGAGTACTTTAATCCGGCAGGGGGAAAAACCCACTGAACCCTTTAAAAAACCCCTTTTGCTGAAGAGAGAATCGGGTTAAAAATGCGGAAAATGTAAACCGGGGAGCCAGAAAAGAGGAGTGTCCGAAAACAAATTCCGCTTTTTTAAATCCAGCAGCACTTCTGCACCCTACAGCCGAAAACGGGAAAGGGTTTCCCTTCCCCCCGCAGCTGGGTCCAGTTTTGCAAAAATACCCAGCGGTCTTTTATCGGCCTGCAGGGGCCCTTTTGCTAGAATTTCCCAGGGCAGGGCCTTTTCCCCTTTCCCGTTTCAAAAAACTTAAAGGGGTTTTTCTGGTACCCGGGGAAGGGCCTATGCAACCCACGGGCAATAGCTTTCCACAGCTTCGGGGGAACCTAAGAAATTCATCAAGGGAAGGAGTTGTCTTCATTCCTCATACCAGAATTTGCCCCCGAGATGGATATCCCTGTCCATGGATGCGGGGTGGGGCCATCAGGAAACAGGGTCCGAGTATCTAGCTTGGGTGTTTTTCCCTCTTCTTAAATTCCCGGGGGGGGGGGGGGCAGTGCCCCTGCTCTTTTTGCGGTTAAAAGCAAGAAAGCGGGGCCCTTGGGCTTTGGCCCCCGGGGTCCCCCCTAATTGTGGGCCCAAACCATCACGGAAAAGGCTTTCACCCCCAAATTTCCCGCAGGAAATTTGCTCTTGATGCGTTTTTCCCAACTAAAAAAACCACATCCCTTTGGAATTTCCCTTGTACTAAACCCCGAACCAATTCTTAAACGGCTTCCTCTTTGGTTCCAAAAAGGGCCCAAATCCAAAAAGGCCCTGGTCGGGGGGCCATCCCAACAGTGGCTTCCAAAGAAGAAATCCAAAATCAAAGAAAACCCCCGAGTTATCCATGCAATTTTTTATTTCCCCCACGGGTTTCCCTTTTTTAAAACCCCCTGAGTAAAGGGGCCCGGGTTCCAGTGCAATGCCTGATCGAAAAGTCTTTTCCCCTCCCCCTTGGGTTTCAGCTGTTCAAAACCCATTAAAAACTCTGGAGGACCAAGTACCTCATCCAAATCTGACGGTTTTGATGAGGGAAATTTGGCCACAATTTGGGCCCGTTTTGAATCCCCTGCTTTAAACCTCTGAAAAAGCCCCTAAATTTTTGTAAGTGCCCGTGAAAGTACTTCAGATCAGGCAAATTTTTCCTTTTTAAAAAGGGCATAGGGTTTTTCACAGGGTCCGGAAATTTCCACCCCCTTAAAAAAACGGGGGCCCTTGGGGAAAACTCTTTTTAAAAGGGAAAGGGGTTAACCCCCCCAATTCTTTTTTAAAAAAAATGTCGGGCCAAAATCGCACCCCCCCTCCCAAAAACCCTTGAAATGAGGCCGGTGAAAAAAAGGGGGGGTCTGCCGTTTAAAACCCCGGGAGCCCTCTCCACGGCCTTTTGACACTCCTCCATGCCCTTTCCCCCGGGGGTTGTGCGGGTGCCGGGGGGGCCACTGGTGTCCCCCCCGCGGGCACAAGCCGTCTATTTTCCCCTGACGTCCATGAGCTCAGCTGCTCTTTCCCCACCCTTTTTTCCTTTCCCTTGTCATCCTTCCCTTTTGCTGTTAGAGCCCCCGCCCCACTGTATTTTCCCCCCCCTTACCAAAATTTTCTCCACTGAAAGGGCCTGGCGGGGCCGGCCCGCCATATATCCCCAGAATCTGCATCCATCTTTAAAAAATTTACAAACTAATTTTCCCCCAAATCTTGGCCCAAGGGAAAGTTTGGGAAAAAGTTGGGGTGACCCCGGCCCGGAAAAGGGGGGGCATAACCCAAAGGAAAAGGAGGTTTGGACATCCAAAAATGGGGGGGGCAAGGGGGTTGGCGGGGGGGGGGGGTTTTAAAGGAAGGTGGAAATGGAAGGGGGGGGCAGGGCAAAAAGGGTTCAGGTACCCGGGGGTAACGGGGCAGGGCGGGCAGGGGGTTGTGGTTACAGGGGGCAGGGTGACTTGTGTCCACAGGGGGCTGTTTTGGGGCGTGGTTCCCTATTGTTGAAAGCATTTTGTTTAAAAACCCCCCTGATTTTGGGCTCTCCCACCCCCCAAAGAAAAAATCCCCCTCCCCCATTTCAGGGTTTTTGGCACAGTTTTCCCCACACTTTCCTTTGTTTCAGAAATTTAACCGGGGGAGATGAACACATGGGAAACTGCACCCCCCAGGGCCCCACCCTTCTTTATGAATCCTTTAAAATTAAACACGGGTAAAAATTTCAGGCCATAAACCCAACATTCCAAAACCCTTTTAAATCAACCTTCTTTCTTTATAAACCCCCAGACATTCCATATTTTTTATCACAAATGCTTTCTGAGGGTCATAAATCACACTTAAAGCTACATGAAAATTTTTTCAACTCTTCATTTTATTTCCCTATCAAAATGAGACCCCTTATCCAACATTCTTAATTTCCTCTAAAACCAGCAATGGCGCTGTGCACAAAAACTCACAAACCAAAACTTTTTTGGGTTGCTCGTTTTTCCCTACAATCACTTTTTTACTTTTTTAACAGGACAAAAAAGAAACCCAAAACACCCGGATTAAATGTTAAAAGGAAACCAAAGCCCTGCACCGCTTCTCTTTTTTTTCCCTCTACCCCAAAGGGAAAAAGCCGGGTTTTTCCATAATTCCCCCCATCAAATAAAATTCTAAATTTTTTATCACAAGATTTTTTTTTTCCCCCCAAAACCCCCAGCTGCCCAAAGCCCAAACTGCCCACCGCAGGGACTTTAGAACCCCCTTTTTTATTTTCCCAGGGGAAAGTTTTCTCTTTAAACCAAAAAAGTTTTATGCCTGTTCTCAGCGGCCTTAACCCTTGGCCCCAGCCTGTTTTTAAATCAGCCCAAAAGCATTAAATCCACATAAAACAAAAATACCCCACAAGGATTAAAATTTTAAAACAGGTTCATATTTTTCCAATAAAAGGGGCCCGAACTTTGCCTGTCTGCGTGACCAAACCAATTAACTGATGGCCCAATGGGAACAGCTCCCACAGAAAAACCGACCCCTGCTGGGATAAGAAAATTTTTAAACTCAAACTTCCCCGGGGACAGATTTTCAAAAAAGAGTGTGGCCCCTTTTAATCTCCCCATCTGCGTCTCCAGTGAAGCGCCCCGGGTTCATTTTTTCGTTTAAAAAATTCAGACCCAAACCCCATCCCCAACGTTTCCAAGGGACATTTTAAATGGAAAGTAGCCTAAAAAGGGGGCAATCCCAGCCCTTGGGGGGGTTCAAATTTAAATTTTTAAAAAAAAAATTTTAAAGGGGTGCACCGAAAAAAAAAACAAAACATGCCTCGCTGCAAGGAAATTTCCTTTTTTGTTTTTTTTTTCCACAAAATGGATTTTTTATACCCTTTTTGGCAAATGAAGAAAGATAAAAAAGCATCACATGCCCCCTGGCTTGGGGGGTCAATTGGCCCCCAAAACCCTTAATCTACAGACCCCCTCCTCACAGTTTTCAGAATGCCCTAAAAAAACAGGTGTAAAAATTCTAAAACCTAGGGCCACCCTTGGGATTACAGACAAATCTGTTAAAAAACTGCTACAGGGGGAAATTTTTTTTAACCCCAAAAAAGACAAAAGATATCCCTTTAACAGTTTTTAAACCATGCGTATTAAAAGGTTTCCCATTTTATATTTTTTAAAAATTATATGTGGGGAATTTAAAAACAAATCCCTTTAAAAATAAGACAAAAAGGGATCACCATAATAAAACCCTTTTTCCCATCCAAAAACCCTAATAATTACAAAAGTGTGAAAAAAAAAAAAAAAAAAAAAAAAAATTAACAAAAGTTCTCCCTTAGGGGAAATTCCCCCCCAAAAAAAAAAAAAAAAAACCCCATAAAAAGTGTTAAAAAAAAAAAAAAAAAAAAAATAAAAATTTAAAAATAAATATTAATTAAAAAAAAAAATTGTTCCCAAAAATTTACCCACAAAAAAAAAACCCCACACATATTGGTATCCACAAAAGCCCAGCAATCCCCTTTAGAATTAACCCAAACAAGTTAATTTGGGGAAATGTGAAGGGGTGAAAAAAAAAAAAAAAAAAAAAACTGCATTAAGTGAACATAAACTATTCCCCCATAAAGTACAACTTGTCTCGAATAAAACGAGGCCTCATCCAACTGCGTCATTGAAAAAATAAAAAAATCACAACTGTTGAAACGCAAGGAGGCAAAAACTAAAAAAATGTTCTGGTCATTACCTACTTTTCAGGTGTTCGGCTTAAGGGGTTAACATTGGTGAGTTTTTGTCTGCATGCAGCAGTTGTAGCCCAGTAATGCACACTTATTTATGGTATTTGAGGAGAAAAAAATGTGTTATAGGAGCTAAACACACTTGTGGCACACATTTTAATTTATAACAATAATGGTCATAATTTACTATCGCTGTATAAATACATAGACAGGCAGTTTACTTTCTACGCCAGAATTTTAGTGCATTTTTGGCGCATCGTGTGATATAGTAACCACACTCACTTTCCCAATTTGCCACTCCCACTTTTTTTTTGCTAAGCCATGCCCACTCATTGAGTAGTGTGCCGAAAGTGTCTTAAGCCCATAACAAATGTTTCTGCGACATGCTGCACCAAAATTGTGTATTTTAAGATTTTTCTGGTGCCGCCAGATTAGTTAATGACAGCCAATGTATATAATAAATCTAAACCTAACATTTAATAGGCACATCTGTTCATTAACCCCTTAACGAGCGCCCACGATCATTTGACAGCAGGCATTTCAGGTCGTTATTCTGCAGCGACGTCTTTTGGCATCGCTGCAGAATAGGGGTTTTGCGAAGCCCAGTGCTGAAGCTGCGCTGACTTAACATCCCTGTTCCTGGAGCAGCCTTTGTAAGCGCCGGGAAGCAGAGGAAACCACCTATCCCCGGCATGTAAGACATTGATTGCAGCGGTCTGTGACTGCAACATAATCAAAGGGCTTTCCCCTGTTCCAATGGATGATCAGGAATCCTGGTGACCTGACAGAAAGTCTCCACAGTCAGCCCTGGGGACCTAGAGTAGCCCCAGGGCTGTCTGTGTAACAAGCCTGCAGTCGAGGCACACTATGTGCTGTCCTAACTGCTGTCTGTGCCAAACTGATTATAATGTGTCAAAAGATTCTAATACAGGCAGTCCCCGAGTTACAACCGGGATAGAGACTGTAGGTTTGTTCTTAAGTTGAATTTGTATGTAAGTCGGAACAGGTAGATTTATTAAATGTAATTCCAGCAGAAAAATGTGGGATAGTGCAGGGAACAGTTTTTACATTTGTTTTGCTGTCTATGCCTTTTTTTTAAAGATTTCACCTAACGTTCTGTACCCTCGTGCAGCTGTGGCATGCTGGCACTTGGTTATCATAGGGCGTGACTCAGTGTTGAATGTCAGCCACGCCCCATAAGTCTCCGTCTGTAACTAGTAGACGTATGTAAGTCGGAATGATGTAGGGGACTCCCTGTATATTAGTATATATGAATATGCTGATACATTATTAAGTGTACAAAAAAAACATATAAAACAGTTCTCCTTTCATAATGGGATTATTAAAAGAAAAAGAAGTAAAAAACAAAGTGTATAAAAAATAAATTAAATAAAAGAGTAAAAATAAATATTTAATAAAAAATAATTGTGTATACATTACAAACAAAAAAAACCCTCCTATACATATTAGGTATCCACATGACCGTAATTTAGATTTAACCCTCGCGGGCAGGGACCTGTCTCCTCTGTCGTCCAATTGTCATTATCCCCTTATCACTGTACTCGTTTGACTTATGTAATGTATGTAACCCCCTCGAATGTACAGCGCCCTGGAATCAATGGCGCTTTAAAATAAATAATAATAATAATAATAATAACCTTTAAAAATAATTGAAAAAAATTCTGCAATAATTTATAAATGAATTTAATCTAATCCCCCAAAAAGTACAACTTTTTCTGCATAAAACGAGGCCTCATACAACTGTCATTGAAAAAATAAAAAAAAAGTTACGACTGTTGAAATGCAAGGAGGCAGAAAAAATTTGTACTGTACTTTTCAGGCATTCGGCTTTAGGGGTTAACGCAAATATCCAACCAGCCATGCAGGTGCCAGCAACTATTTGCACTAGAATGGGGAATTAATATGATATGAATAACTTTGATTATGGGGTGGTACTTGATAATTTTAGTAATAAAAAAAAAAAAAATTCTGTGAAGACTGATGTGTGTAAAATTCCAGTTCTTTGGAACATGCTACCGCGGGCGATCAGGCACACTCAGAACTCTCATAGCTTTAAGAGGGCCCTGAGAACACATCTTCTCACCAATGGCTACCCCCCACCCGCCAGCGCACTCATTTTCGGCACTTAACTTTATATAGATGTACTGTCTGGGTGGCAGGTTCATCCGAATTCTACATAAAACAACCCCATATTTATGTCACATGGCTGGACCATTGTAAAGCTAGCACTTCTTACCCTTTGTCTCTCCCATACACACTAATAGATTGTAAGCTCTTGCGAGCAGGGCCCTCTCACCTTGTGTCTCATCTGTAAGTAGCTTTTCATTGTGCAATGTATGTTTTGTTTTTTGTTTTTTTTTGCCTGCACCTACACCCTCCAATTTGTAAAGTGCTGCGGAATATGTTGGCGCTATATAAATAAAGATTATTATTAGGAGATCTGCGGTTTGCAGAGAATAGTGCAGAATTCGAAAATATCCAATAAGGAACACATCTGTGAATGACAAAATGCAGTAACTGAAGTTAGGTTGGGTTCAATTCACTTTTCACCATATTGTGAAACTATCCATTATAACAATTTTTTGATGCATGGCCTCTCACATTGAGCCACACCTACTTTCCATAAAATCATGTCCCTTTAGTGAAACCACACTCCTTATGTCCGCTGCGGTCCAGAAGTATATAGAAACTCTCTAAACATACAGTAGATGTGGTGTAAAGCACGTACGACAGTACTTTAGTGCAAATAAAGCCAGAATTTTGGTGCAATTGCCATAATAAATGTGCCCCATTGTGTTTTTATTGATATAACAGTTTTTTATGTTTGGTACATGTATATTAAAAAAAAAATTTAATAATATATATATATATATAATATATATAAAATTTATTTTTTTAAAATGGATTTATTTATTTTTTATTAAATTTTCCAAATACATACAGCATACCTCCCAACTTTTAGAGATTGCAAAGAGGGACACATCAGGCCACGCCTCTAACCACGCCCAAACACATGACATCATACTAAGACATGCCTCTAACCACGCCCATACACATACATGCCAACTTTTTAGACAGCCAAAAAGGGACACATTCTCAGGATTGCATTGTGTCCAATGATGAAATATTAAGTAAATTGTTCTGTAATATACAGGTACTAAGCCATCAGATACTTTTTAAAGCAAGATAGTCAGTTTATTGACGCAAATCTATTTCTCAAATGAAAAAGAGGGACATTTATAGAGCAAAGAGGGACAGAGGGACAAGGGTTAAAAATAGGGACAGTCCCTCCAAAATAGGGACAGTTGGGAGGTATGCATACAGTATAAGTAACATACAAACTAGGGGAGTAGCAGTGTCGCCACATGTTTCCATGAATATTGAACGAGAGAGCGTCTTACATCAGGGAATAACATAAGTGTATATTAACAATGAGACCCGAGTAAAACAATAGTATCGGCTATAGCAACGATATAAATTTTTTTTTCATTTGGATAATGGTGTATGTTGATAATGTCAAATTTTGCTTTTATTAGGGGTAGTTAATGTCCTGATCACAACTCCTCTGTGGGTGGTAAATACAAGACTGAAACTTCAAGGTGCCAAATTTCGAAATGATGACATAAAACCCACCACGTATACTGGCATCACAGGTAGGAGTCTGGGAATTATCTGTAAACTATAAACAACATAGATATAGCAGTAACACAAATGTTTCATGAGTTATACCAAGATTACACAAAGTTTTTTGTAAAAAAATGTTGGTTTCATGCACAGGTAGCATAGATTTAAATGGAACCCCTCCTCCCCTCATCTCATAGTTACACACGCATGCTTAGACAAATTGAGTGTTCTTATGTAACTCATAAGATGCTTCTGGCATTACTCGTGAGAACTAATAGACCATTACTGAAAAGTACCGTGCCCGATCCATCTTCTTACCAACGTTATCTTTTGGCCGAGAGTTGACACAACCCTATGCACATATTCTAGTCAGATCAATATATGAAGTCCTACAGCTGTATTCATGATGCCCTATTTTAATTTTTAACCCTTGTTCTTGGGATAAGTAGCATGCGTAAAACTTTGTAAAATACTACTCACAAAGTTAGGGATATTTGGCTTTTGCTTAAAATTTTTAGGATGAACATAAAATTTGTTGAACATTTTTTAATTGAACTAAATGAGCCCATCTCTTACCTTTAGACGCACGTGTCCAACTGTTCAATGTTTTAGTGCTTTTTGCACAACTTGCTGATCTCTAACGAGGAGATTAATGGCAAAATTCACAACAGGTGTGTGATCCCTGAATTGCCCAATACATTTAGTGGATCAGTTTTAATTGAGATTTTAACAGTCCTCATCCTGCTGTTCATATTTTGACATCATGAGACCAAGACAACACCTTACAATTGATGAACAGTAACTCGTCGTTAAAAGGCTTCAAGCAGGATGATAGGTACCTACCAGGCACAGGCATCATCGCCTTGCATGGGCCAAGGAGCATCTACGTTGGACGAGGGAACCTGGTCCTCAGTGCTGTTCAGTGATGAACATTGATTCACTCTGAGCAGAAATGATGGCCGCCAACGATGCTGAAGATGTCATAGAGAGCGCTATACATCAGCCTGGTCAGGAATCCTTGCATGTAGTCAAGCACACAGACCATGCTGATGTAAATGATTAAGAATGGTCTGACGTGACACTTGGTGCCTCTCGCCTCCCTTAAATGTGCCTGGAGGTGTGTGGTATTCATCATCCGGTTCCACAGGGCATTTTTTTACAATGAAGACGTCATCAGTGTGTGATGGAGCCAAAGGACGTCCACTTCTTTGCCTTTCTGTGACTTTTCCAGTCTCTCTGTATCTCTGATACAACCTGCTGGTGACACTCTAAGCTCAGTGGCCACTTTCGGCTGAGAGAATCCTGCTTGAAGCCGCGCAAGGGGGAGCTACTGTTGATCAAGTGTAAGGTGTTGTCTTTTTCTCCTGATGTCAAAATGTGAACATGATGAGGAGGACTGTTTAAATCCCAATTCAGATCCCCAAAATGTATTGGGTGTTTCAGGGATCAAACACCTGTTGTGAAATTTGCCATTAAGCTCCTTGTTAGAGACCAGCAAGTTGTACAAGAAGTACTGAAACACTGAACAGTTGGACATGTGCATCTAAAGTTAAGAGATGGTCTCATTTAGTTCATTTAACATTTTAAGAAATTTTATGTTCATCCTGAAATCTCAACCAAAAATCCAAATACCCCTATTTTTTGTGAGTAGTGTCTGTCATATTCTATTCTATGGAATCATCTATTAAATGTTATTTTTTGTGTATTTCATGTTATTCTTTAGATGCTTTTCAAAAAATACTACAACAGGAGGGAGTGCTGGCACTTTGGAATGGTACATTGCCCTCTCTACTTTTGGTTTTCAACCCCGCCATCCAGTTCATGTTCTACGAAGGATTAAAGCGGCAGCTCCTCAAACAACAGGCAGAGGTAAAATGGTCATTTAATTATAGTGTATTTTGGGGATTATATGTTTTTGGTGATGGTGGTAGTAGTAGTGGCGGTAGATGATTTCAGAATACCATACTGCTGAGATATAGTGTAATACATATCTTGCCGTGACACCTCTGCAACTAGCATATCCTGTATTAAAGAACCTATTTAGTGATGGAAGTGTACATATATATTGTGACAGAGCGAGTTTCTATTCATCAGATTGGTTGCAGCAGGAGGTGTGCAACGTGTGCCATCAAGGGGCCTGGTCTTGGTGGGGGAAGCCTGGGGTCAGTAACGCTAGGTTACTGTAAAGTGTAGTAGCTGTCAGTATGACTTTTATACAAGTACGTATGGGCTGGATTCCTTGGAACGGCTGTAGTGGTGGATGGGAGGCTATTCCCACATTTTAGGCCAGCTTTTTACGGGTCTCTAGAGGCTTAAAGGGAACCTGTCACATAGGTGATGCCCCCCTTGCTGAGGGCAGCACAAGCTAGTGTCAGACCTGCTGTTTCCAGCGCTGTGCCCCTTATTCTGTAAGATGCAGCAGTTTCAGAGTATTAAATGCTCAAATCTGGCAGTTTTCAGCCTGTTCTGGCAGAGAGGAGTCCAATGTATTCATGCCCCACCCACTCCACAACTGATTAACCTATTACTTTTAATAGGTAGAAACATGTGAATAACTGTCAGGTGGGTGGGGCTATGTGTGGGGGGGCGGGGCTAACACCTGCTCATTAATACCCCAGACTCTTTTCTGGCTGAAAACTGCAGCTTACAGAATAAGGGACACAGCGCTGGACACAGCGCTGGAAACAGCAGGTCTGTCACTAGCTATGTGACAGGTTCTCTTCAAAAGGTGATCAGGGGTGTGGTTGGCTACCAGAAGTTGGAGCAACAGGTAGAGCTAAAGTGAAGCCTTTTACACCCCAGGCTTGAGGGAAGCCAGAAGTAGCCAGTAGGAGACTGGCCAAAGTGTATATTGGTGGAGCTTTGTACGATATTGTATGGTAGCTTCAGACCACGGTAGAGAGGGACTCGTGTGTAACCAGACAACCAACATTTTGCATGCAATTTTGAGCTTTGTAAGCTGACCTGTGCCTGAATAAAGCTGGCTGAGGCTACTGCCTGTGTCAGCTTGATATGTTGGATGCCATAACCATTGTACCCAAGGACCGCGATCCCAGACCCCCGGCCGGTCCAAGATGGTGGCCGAACAGTGAGTAAATATCACTATATATAAGTATATGTATGGACACATTCAGTTCACTTGTCAGTGGTGTATGCAAAACGCCAATTATCAAGTAAAAATGGCACTGTCCTGGGGGTGGGGTATGAGGCATAAGGCAGCAGGGGCATAGTCGGTTCTTGAAGTTAATGTGTTGGAATTAGCAACAATAGGCAATGTAAAGACCTGAGGGACTTCAACAAGGGCCAAATTGTGGTATTCAATAGTTTGTGCCTATAATAAGTGGTTCAAGGAACGACAACTGGTGAACTGGCTTGAGGTTCAGGGGCCGCCAAGGCTTATTGCTGCAGAGTGTGGGGGAGAGTGGGGGGTAGCCTTTCTGGTCTCATCTCAATAAGAACTACTGTCGCAGAAATGCCTGAAATTGTGAATGCAGTCTGTCTTATGATAGAAAGGTATCAGAACACACAGGGTGTCAGTGTGCTGTGTGTGTGGTCCTGTGTCCATGCTGACCCCATTCTAGCACAGAAAGTGCCCACACTGGGCATGTCAGTATTAGTACTGGACCATTAGGAAATAGAAGTAGGTGACCTGATTTGATCAATCCTCTTTTCCATTGTATCATGAAGACGGACATGTTGCATCACTTACATAGGGAGCAGTTGACATCAGGATCCAGTATGGAAGTTAAGTGGAGGCAAGGTGATGCTATAAACCATCTTCTGCCGGAAAATCGGACATTCCTCTGGATGTTACTATGATACTTAGCACCTACCTAAACATCGCTGTGCTCACTTGCAGTAGGATACTGCAAAAATTACTGCAAAAATTGTTCCAGAATGCTTTGACAAATGTGTGAACCTGGTCTTCATATTGCCCAGATCTCAATTGGATCAAGCCACTATGGAATTTTCGAAAAAGAAAACGGTGCCATCCATGGAGCCCACACCTCGCAACTTACAGGACTTAAAGCAGGGGTCCCCAGCCACCGCTGTCATACGCAGCCCGTGTAGGCCGAGCTCATTTTTGTTTTGACCAATAGACTAGCGTGTTAGTAATCGGTCCCAGCCGGTATATGTAAACTCACTGCTGATTGGTTAAAAGCAGCTGGCCACACGAGGGTTAAGAGTGTTGGAGACTGCAATGGCCACAAAGGGGTTAAGTGTGTTAGAGACAGCACTGGCCACACAGGGGTTAAGTGTGTTGGAGACTGTACATAGGGCGCAATATTATAGTAGTTTTATTCTTAAACATCATTAAGTGATACAGTATGCACTTTATTTTATTTATTTTTTTGCACGTAACTCTAAACATCAACCCCACCCTCCCTTAAGTAACTGCAACAAAAATAACTCAACACACAGCCATCAATGTCTAAACCACTGCCAATAAAAGTGAGTATACTCTTAAGTGAAAATGGACAAATTGTGTCTAATTTACCATTTTTTCTCCACAGTGTCATGTGACTCGTTAGTGTTACAGGGTCTCAGGTGTGAATGGGGAGCAGGTGTGTTAAATTTTGGTGTTGTCGCTCTCACACGCTCTCATACTGGTCACTGGAAGATCAAGATGGCTCCTCATGGCAAAGAACTGTCTGAGGATCTGAAAAGAAGAATCATTGCTCTACATAAAGATGGCCGAGGCTACAAGAAGATCTAAAACACCCTGAAACCGAGCTGCAGCACGGTGGCCAAGACCATACAGTGGTCTAACAAGACAGGTTCCACTCAGAACAGGCCTCACCACGGTCGACCAAAGAGGTTGAGTGCACGTGCCCAGTGTTATATCCAGAGATTGTCTTTTCAGAATAGATGTATGACAGCTGCCACATTGCTGCAGAATTTAAAGAGGTGGGGGGTTGGCCTGTCAGTGCTCAGACCATAAACCTTACATTGCATCAAATTGGTCTGCATGGCTGTCGTCCCAGAGGGAAACCTCTTCCAAAGATGATGCACAAGAAAGCCCACAAAGAGGTTGCTGATAACAAGCAGACTAAGAACATGAATTACTGGAACCATGTCCCGTGCTCTGATGAGAACAAGATAAACTTATTTGGTTCAGATGGTGTCAAGTGTGTGTTGCGCCAACTAGGGGAGGAGTACAAAGACAAGTCATGCATGGTGATGGAAGTGTCATGTTTGGGCTGCATGAGTGCTGCTACAGTTCATTGAGGGAACCATGAATAACAACATGTACTGTGACATACTGAAGCAGAGCATGATCCCCTCCCTTTGGGCCACAGGGCAGTATAACAACATAACGACCCCAAGCACCTCCAAGATGACCACTGCCTTGCTAAAAAAAAAATGAGGGTAAAGGTGCTGGACTGGCCAAGCATGTCTCCAGACCTAAACCCTAATGAGCATCGGTGGGGCCTCCTCAAACAGAAGGTGGAGGAGCGCAAGGTCACTTACATCCACCAGCTCCGTAATGTCATCATGGAGGAGGGAAGAGGATTCCAGTGGCTGCAACCTGTGACGCTCTAGTGACCTCCATGTTTAAGAGAGTTAAGGCAGAGCTGGAAAATAATGGCGGACACACAAAATATTGATACTTTGGGCACAATTTGTCCATTCTCACTTTGTACTCACTTTGTTTCCAGTGGTTTAGACATTGATGTGTTGAGTTATAATTTACACTGTTATACAAGTTGTACACTGACTACTGTACATTATATCAAAGTGTCATATCTTCAGTGCTGTCATGAAAATATATAATACAATATTTGTGAGGCGTGTACTCGCTTTTGTGAGAAACTGTGTTTGTTGTGTGTATGTATATATGTGTGTGTGTGTGTGTGTGTGTGTGTGTGTGTATATAATCTCTATATATATATATATATATATATATATATATATATATATATATATATATATAAATATACACAGTGTGTGTATGTGTGTATATATATATACAGTTAAGAGTATATTGATAATGTAATACATAGCTGACAGGCTCCAATTCTTAAGTCATACACGGAACTGTAAGTACATAACGTCTGTGGGATACTGGGTACATTTAAGATTCTATCCAATTTTCCTAATTTTATATTTCTGTTAAAAAAAGAGAAAATTTGGTGTTACCATGCAGTATCTTAATTTAGCTCCTTTTCTTTTTGTAGCTTACTTCTTTTCAAGTCTTTGTTATTGGAGCTATTGCCAAAACTATTGCCACAACAGTCACCTACCCCTTACAAACTGTGCAATCGGTACTACGGGTGAGTGCTAATATAATATAACGTTGCTGAGTTATCAGTGGGATTTTCTGCATATGCAATGGTGATCTTGCAGTCCAGAATTTTACACTTGCAAAGGATCAGTTTAGCATTGTCACTAAAAAATATTCACAGAGTAAGCTCTATGTGCTCAATCTGCCAGAGCCTAGTGTTCTTCCAGCAATGGTTGCAGGGTGTTTTTTCTCTGATGTTTCTTGCCTCACACGGCAACATCTATCTGTTCGATGAAGCAGAAAATGAAGGCAACAATTAAGCAGAGTCCAATTTCCGATTACTGTCGTTGAAAATTTGAGCCTTTTCTGCCAACATGGTTAGAACAGGTGTAGTAACATCCATCTGCTGCAAGGCCCCATATGCCATTTAGACACACCTCTGGTCACCTCCTAGTTCATTTTGGTGGTGAGCTGCTCCACTGTAGTTTGTCGGTTCTTTCTCATGCACCTTTGTAGTCGACATTCACCTCTCACATCAATGGCGCGTGGTGCTCCGCAATTTCCACGTCACTTACTCAAAATGGCGCCATTTGTCCACTCACGATACACTTTCACCAGAGCAGCATGCGAGCAGTTCACAAACAGTGCAGTTTCAGATATACCGTTATCCTTGGCCCTAAAGTCAATAATTTTTGTAACTCTGATACATTCCCCCACCTTTTACCCATGACAGCAACGAGAGATATTTGTGCAGACAACCTATCACACACCTTGTATACCCACCTAGCCAGTGCACCATATGTGACTTCCTTCATGAGCTAAGTGGTTGCAATAATGGGACTTGACGGTGTATATTATTGTGTGGCGACATGTTAGTATTACATTATTGGAATAGGGATCCCAAAATTCGTTGTAGGTGATTGACATCTAAGTATTTATACATCCCTTTACTGTATTCATTCTGTGACACTGTAATAAGAACACTTTGATGCTCTTGTTTCTTCCATTTTTTGTAGTTTGGCAATGAGAAACTGAATCCAGAGAAAAGGACCTTAGGAAGTTTGTTCAGTGTCATTCATCTTCTCAAGCAACGGATACGGTATGCTTCATCCATGCTTATGATGCTTATCGGGGTGAGACAAAGATTTGATCTGTGGGTGCATGGATTTGCTGTACTGCTCCTAAATGTACGGTTAGGGTTGAATTTTACTCCTCTTCCTGCATAACTAATACAGGGTCTCCAACTCACTGTGGAAGATTACTGACCAAAAAAGACTGAAATGATCAGCACCTGCCAAAATTCCAAATAAAAGGCGCAGGTGCCGCTCTCATGGCTGCAATATCAATACAAATGCACAAACCACAGCAGCGCTCTGCAAACACCAAGGAACAGGAAGACGCGTAAAAGGGTGTTCCCACCATCAACTTTGATGGCTTATCTACAGGATATCCAATCAAAGAGTAATAGCTGCAGGACCCAGCTCTGGGACCAGTGCCTATTTAGAGAAGGTGGTGTCTTAGAATTGAGAGGTGGTCACGCTTGCTCACAAGTCTCCATTCTGTTCTATGGGAGTTCTGAGTACAGCCGAGCACACCAACTGCCTATACTGGAAACTCCCATAGAACAGAATGGAGAGTGGTGCACAAGTGTGACCGGCTCTGCCTTATGAGTAAAGTCTTTCGGGGTCCTGTGCCCAAGATGGGTGCAGGTCACAGGTGGGTCCCAAACCTATCACACTTTGATGGCATTTCCTATCGATATATACCTTAAAAGTGCATAATGGGAACACCACTTTAACCCCTTAACTACCCTGGATGTATGATGACGTCTGCGGGTCACTAAGGGGTTTTGTAGCAGGATTGCGGCGCAATCCTGCTACATAGCCGGCGAGTGTTAGCTGCTAATTGCAGCTAACACCTGGCGGTTACAGTGCGGGATGGTGCCGGAGCCATCACGCACTGTTTAACCCTGTCCAGATAGCAGCCCTAAAACCTTGTAAATAATCAGAGGCGTAGTGTCGGAAGGGGACTGTTCCCTTACTAACATCTGTCGTACAGTTACATCATAAGGTCGGTGACTCCAATCCTGGCATTTTAACCCATTAGATGTCATCGTGAATGCAATCACAACATGTAAGGGATTACGAAACAGCGCCCAATTTCCCCATCCCCACAAGGATATTGTGGGGAGCCAACCATCATGGCAGCTGGGGGCCAAATGAAGGCCTCCATGGCTGCCATCTTAGTACTCCCTATTACTCCTTGCTATAGGCAGGGTGAAATAGGAGAGCCTTTGTTGTACACTGTTCTGCAATATATTACTATTGCAGAAGCGTACAGGCAGTCCTGCCCCATAGCGGTAAAGAAACCTCGGGACCAAAAGTACAAGTTAAAAAAAAACAGCCAGTGTCAGTGCCAAGGCAAAAAGGATTATGGGTTGTATTAAAAGGGACATAGATGCACATGATGGGAACATTATTCTCCCACTATACAAGTCACTGGTCAGACCACACATGGAATATGGGGGACATTTTTTGGGGCACCAGTGAATAGAAAAGACATTGAGATTTGAACAGGTCAAAGGCGAAAAAAAAATATAAAAGGGACTTATGGACTACAATACCCAAAAGATTAGAAAATTTTGGGTTATTTATTTAGAGAAAAAAAGGGTTTGGGGGGACAAATAAATATGTATAAAAAATTAAAGGGTCAATATGGGAATCTCTCAAGATTTATATCCGGGACTTATCGAGAAAAAAGGGGCACCCTTTACCCAAAAGGGGAAAAAAATTTTTCTACATAAACCTAGAAAGGGATTCTTTACTGTAAGAACAGTGAGACTGTGGAACTCTGTGCCAGAAGAACTTGTCATGGTGAATTCAATAACATTCAGAAAGGGCTTGGATGCATTTCTAGATGTAATAATATAACAAGTTATAGTGACCAGGATTCTGGAGAAGGGGCGCTGATCCAGGGATTTATTCTGATTGCCAGATTGGAGTCGGGAAGGAATATTTTCCCTAAAAAATAAAATCTGAATACTAATTCTTATTATGTAAATTGTCTAATTAAAGAAGTTCTTGGTTTTGGACAGTTTCTACTTAGGCTATGTTCACACGGCTTATTTCGGGGCGTATTTACGTCCGCAAATACGTCCCGAAATACGATTCAAAGATTAGAATTGATTCCAATGTAAAATACGCCTCGACGTTCACATGAGGCGTATTTTTGCGACGTATTTGCGGGCATAAATACGATCGTAAAATTAAGTCCCCTGTCACTTATTGAGGCGTATTTCGCAACGTAAATCCCAATAGTAAAGAATGTGGAATGTATTTACGACGCAAAATACGCGCCACACTTTGTGACACGTATTTGAAACGTATTTGCGGACGTAAATACATCCGTAAATACGCCCCGAAATAAGCCGTGTGAACATAGCCTTAGAAGGATGAGGTGACAATAATTTGATCACAGTGTTACTCTGCTGGGGTCTCCGGCCATCAGCTGTGAGCTGTTGCCAAACCTGGCAGTAAATGTTCAATTTGCCTACAGTACCACTGCAGTGGTAACAAAACATTACACAGTTCATATTCAGATCAATGGACTGTCTGTTTAATTTAGGACAGGACAGATCCTCGAGAGCAAGACGCTCTTTGTAACTGATCTCCAGAGATGAGGATCTCGAACATGGGACCCTTCTCTATTACAAATTCAGAATTTCCTGATTGGGTGGATGAAAATGGGTTTTCTAAACTTGACAATTCTTTTAAACCTTAAAGGAGTGTTCTCATCATTTTGTTTTACAGAGCCTGCTCTTCACAGCCAGCTTCAGGCTCTCGCCTCTTGTTCAGGCTGTGGGTGGTTCTACAGCAATAACTGACATTTCAGCTCTGCTATTTCTAGCTGAGCCTGTTAGACGGACATAAGGGATTGAGGGGTTTAAACAATATAGCAGAAGGCTGCAGAGCTCTTAAGGGGTAAAGTTTTTCAGTAAGAAACGTTAAAAAAAAAACTCCTGATAAGACACAGCAGGAAGAGACCAATCCAGCCAGGGCTCTAGAGTCTGTTAGGGTATGTTCACACAGCTTAAATTGCCGCGTATTTCACAGCATATTGTGCTCTATATGCGGTGAAATGCACGCCGCAATTACGGTAATTCATAGCTCTCATAGAGCACTATTGATTGCGCGTCGTCCCCCCGTGCATACAATACGATCGTATTGTATGCACGGGGGGAAAATTGACAGGTCAATTGTTAGCGGCAAATACGCGTAATACGCACCCGGCTGCAACCCCCTCCCCTGTGCTTTGGTATTATGCGGCGATTAGCGCGTGGTTCCAAACCAAGCGATGTATTGCGTTGTGTACTATATGTGCCACAATAAGCAGTGTGAACATACCCTTAGAGCAGAGAGAGGTGGCTGGTAACCTAGGGAAGCTTGTGTAAACAAGCAAAAGATAAGAACTGCTCTTGCCTTTAAAGGAAGCAAAATCAGAACATCAATGTATTTGATAAGTCTTACACTACATGTGTAATGCTAATCAATGTGGTGAGGAAACGCCTTTAATTATCCCCTTGTGACACAGGAACACTCATAGTCAATGGGTTCAAAGCTCTCCTTTCTCTTCTGGTTCATCCTTCTTAGGCTATGTTCACACGGCTTAACTGCGGGACGTAATTACGCCGTGTGGCCGGGAGCGGGGGAGTGAGCAGGGGGCGGGCACTTCGCCGGCACATTGACTTTTTTTTTTTTTTTTTTTACTTTTCCCCATAGGGGACTTGTATCAGTGATCCTCAGATCACTGAAACCATAGAGAGCAGTACATAGCAGAACTGCTATGTACTGGTCTCTAATGGAAACTGTCAATCACACGCAGCCCGGAAGCTTTTGTAAAGCTGCCGGCTGTGAGGTGAGCAGACAGCAGCTGCGATTGTGCCGCTTCTATAGAGGACAGAAGGAGCTTTCTCCTTCTGTCATTCCCTTAGCGGCTGCGACCGCCGAGTGTGATGCAGCATGGGGCCAGCTGTAATATACAGCTGGTCCCATGTTGCATTCGTGTGGGCCCTGCTTGAGAGCCACCATGATGTCCAGGATGTACCGGTATGTCCACTTGTGGGAACTGACTTCATGCTAGGATGTACTGCTCTGTTTAATGTCAGGAAGGGGTTAAAGAAAATTATTTCAATAAAAATCTTTAAATGAGAAAAAAAACAAAACACTATGGTTGGGGCTTGCTCCAGCCGCCACTGCAAGAGCTTAGTGCATACTGTTCCATAGTGAAGTCTGTAATAGCACAGTACGTATAAGTCCCTAAACTATATTAGTAGTGGATGCAGGGAGCCAGAACATTGCGTTCTTCTATTCAGAGTATTATTCAGCACCACACATTCATCTGAGGCTTGAACATACAATATATACAGAAGTACATTAGCTGAGGTTCAGCGGTTTTCAGGAGATTGGCTTCTTTTGCAAGGATTTTCATTATACTTCTGTAATCTATCAAAAAGGTGAAAAGTCTGGCAAGCTTTGATAATTCTCTGAAATCATAAAGGATGGTGCCTAGGATACTGGAAAAGGAAATGTGTGATGTAACCAATGAATGATTTGGCTGTACTGTTAAGGTATAATCACGGGGTAATTTCGGTGCGCGTTTCACCGCGTATTTGCGCTCTAATAATACCTGCGAGATGCATGCTGAAATTACGGTAGTCCACAGTTATAGAGACTATGATTACGCCGCCCGGCCCTCGCCAGCCCATAACAATCACTGCTGGGGGCCGTATCCTGCAGAAGGTGACATTTCAATTATCCCCCCCCCGGGGGCGGCTTCGCCGGGCTGGAGAGGAGAGAATCAATTTTTCTCTGGAACGTGAATTCCCGTAATGAAGGGCCTTTTTTCGGCCTGTAAATTGGCGCACTTGGAGCGTAATTACGGACCAAAATATGCCCATTTTAAGCCTGTGAACATGGCCTTAGGTATTTCCGGGTAATTTGGGTGCCTTTTCCGCCGCTATTTGCCGCCTAAAAATACCTGCGAGATGTTTTGCGAAATTACGGTAGTCCACAGTTATAGAGAACTATGGATTACGCCGCCTCTCCCCACTCGTACGATCGTATTGTATGCGCGGGGAGAGAAGTGACATGTCAATTACTTGCGGCGAATACGCCCCGCTAGTAATGAATGACAATGGGGCCACGACTTACCGCCTCTTTAACACAAAAGCAGAAATCTTTTATTTTAAACAGACCTGTAGGTTAATCTTCACCGGCAACGCTCATTGGTTTAATTTCCAACTTCTGCCTTAAGGACATGAAGTTTGGCCAAAACGCTGTGGTTTCTTCACATATACACTCTGTTCAATAAGCATGATGTTTCTCATAAAGAAGCCAAGTACTCTTAGGCTATGTTCACACGGCTTATTTGGGCACGTATTTTAGTCCGTAATTACGCGCCGGAGTGCGCAAATTACGGCTGGAATCCGTCCCAGTCATTATGGTAATCCACAGTTCTCATAGAGAGCAATGGATTACGTCTCCTCTCCCTGCTCAGCGAATCCGCCGAGGGGGGAGATAAGTGACATGTGAATTACCAGCGGTGTATACGCGCCGCTAGTAATGATAGTCTATGGGCCGGCGAAGTGCCGGCCCCCCGCTCCCGGCAACACGCCGTAATTGCGGGGTGTAATTACGCCCTGCAAATAAGCCGTGTGAACATAGCCTTAGGCCTTGTTCACATCTGCATGGGACGTGCCATTCGGAACAGGCCCTTCCCAATGCACACCCTAGGCATCCGGTGGACCACATTGACTACAAGGGGTCTGTCAGGTTTTTTTCTATGGTGTCCATTTTTTTTATGGCAAAAATAGCACAACTTGCTAAGCTATATTTTTCCATAATTACCGACTGAACCAGCGATGGAGGTTCCAAATAAAACCTGCAATGCTAATGTGAACCAAGGCTCTAGGCTTGTGGTTCTGGTGTGGTTTCACTCCTAGGGCTAGTTCACACGGCTTAAAGCCGACGTAGTTGCGGGACGGATTTCGCCCCGCAATTACACCGGCTGCCGTGCAGCGGGGGGCCAGCAGCTCGTCGGCCCCATAGACCTGCATTATTCACGGCCTGTACGCGTCGTAAATAATGTGCATGTCACTTTCTCCCCGCCCAGCGGATTCGCCGAGCGGGGAGAAGAGACGGAATCCATAGTTCTCTATGAGAGCTGTGGATTACCGTAGTGACTGGGACGGATTCCAGCCGTATTGGAGCGCAAATCCGGCACGCAGTACGGCTGGAATCAGTCCCAGAATAAGCCGTGTGAACGGCCCCTTACAGTGTTCTAAGCTCTGGTCATTGTCATTGAGGCCTCGGGCTGTATCTCACACAATATTTGAGTAGGATCTCCACTATCTGTTCTCTCCCTGCACTACAGAGGCTGGCCTGTCAACTCCTGGTGGAAATCCCATGACACAGCTTGGCCCAACAGGTCAGCAAGGTCAGTCGTCCCTTCACCATGCAGCTAAGGGGCCGTTCACACGGCTTATTTCGCCGCGGATTGGAGCCGTACTGCGCGCCGGATTTGTGCTGCAGTACAACTCCAATCCGTCGCAGTAATTACGGTAATCCACAGTTCTCATAGAGAACAGTGGATTCCGTCGCTCCTCCCCGAAAGTCACCTGCACATTATCCAGGCGCAATACGCGCCGTGGATAATGCAAGTCTATGGGGCCGGGGAGCTGCGCCCCCCGCCCCTTATTCAAGCCGGAATTGCGAGCGCAATCCGGCTCGCAATTACGGCTTAAATAAGCCGTGTGAACACGGCCTAAGTGTGCTCACCACCCCACCGCAGTCTCTGCTGTTGAAACAGGCACCATATGGTATTTAGGCGATTACATATACATAATAAAAGTGCAACATATCTACATTTTACCTAGAATATGGACATTATACAGTACACCATCAGGATATTTCACATATTGACAAGTGACTCCACCTACCTGCTTTTTGCTCTCATTGTACTATAATTAGCCCTGACTTTATAAGATGCACTTTAAAGAAAAGATTTCTCAAGATTGTGTAAGGCCTTGTCCCCACGGCAGGGTTTTCAGCCCGATTTACTGATGGTTTCTGGTTTGAAAGCCATCTGTAAACTGACTGTCAACCTTTTATATGGACTATAATGGAAAATCCGTGCACTGATTTTCCGTCGGACGGCTTTTCACACCGCCGGTGGTCCGAAAAACATAGAACTTGTTCATTCTTCTGCCCGGTTTTCGGGCAGAAAATGTGGGTGCGAAGGGGGAGGGCTTGAATCCACAAACCATGGACAAAAGCTGTCCCCGTGTGCCAAAAACAGAGCAAATACCAGTCGGGATTTTCCGACCGGTATTTGGTCTGTGCCGTGTAAACGTCATTTTTTTTTTTTTTTTTTAAAGGTCAGGATATCTGGGAAAATGGACTATATGTAAGATGTAATTTTGTGTCCTTACAGGCGTTTTGGATTTTTGGGTCTTTACAAAGGTCTAGAAGCAAAGCTACTTCAAACGGTCTTAACAGCTGCACTTATGTTTCTGATATATGAGAAACTGGCCGCCCTGACGTTTCGACTTATGGGTCTAAAAGGCTGATAAAGAAAGCGGAATATCACAACTTGAAACTGTGCCTACCTCCTCTCATGCTGAACACTACAACTCTGAAGCCGAGAGAAAAGCATTTTCTTAATAAATAATTTTAAAAAAGAATTTGTGTTTGTGCTTGGTTGTAATTTTCTGGGTTTTATTTTTTTTTTTGCTATACAAATTTAGACATACAAAGAAATGTTAATACAGTAAGGCTGGGGTCACATGTCGTTATTTATGTGGTTGCATGCATATTTGATATGATTTTTAAATACATCTCAGTTTTTTAAAAATGCATACCTTTTTAGAAAGACAATTTTATTAGATTCAAAGTACTGTATGCAGCCTATTTTGGCTTAAAGGGTTTTTACCAGGAATGAATATCTGCTGCAAAGGTTGCTTGCAGCTAGATGCTGCATGAGAATGAGGAGGGAGGTGCTTGCGCCCATCCTCCTCCTCATTTACTTCTATGGATGTTCAGACTAAAGAAAGCCAAGTGAGTGTGCTCAGCTATATTCAGAACTCCTATAGATGGGAAAGACAGATGCAAGCGCCGCCCTCCTCGTTCTCATGCACGAAGGGCTCGCATCTAGCTGCAAGTGACCGTTGCAGCAGATATTCGTTCCTGGTAAAACCTCTTAAAGTGACACAACACTTTCAAATCTGAACTGTATAATTTTATGTGGGTTTCCTATAATTACAACGTATCCACAGGCTAAGTGAGAAGTGTCTGAGCTGGGGCAGTCCAACACCGGGACTACTATGGATCAGGAGAACGGAGTCCCAGGTTCCCTGTTTGAAAGGTATGTTGGTCAAGGATGCATACTGCTGCTCCATTCAGGTGGTAATGGGAAAACCCCTTTAATAACCCATAAACTGAAAGGGCATAGCGTCATACCATTAAATCCAAAAAACGCAGGAAACCTTTCAAAAGTAAATGTTATGTCTTCAAATAACGTAGATTTTGGATGTAAAAAAAATATTTCAGTAGTGACTGCACCTTATTTAGGAATAGACATTATGATTTCTCTTGAACCCAGTTATCTATTTGGTCCAAAATCTCAGCTCTGTCCCTAACGCCCGCCCGCCGCCTTTTGACAGCGGCTGGTGCAGGTCGTTTGTCTGCAGAGACATCTTTTGACGTCGCTGCAGACATCGGAGTTTGCGCCGCAAACCTCTGCTCCCCGGTGCTTTAACCCTTTGATTGGTGCAGTTCGTCATCACAGCGCAATCAAAGGGGCCGTTCACACGGCTTATTTCGGCACCGTACTGCGCGCCGGATTTGCGCTGCAGTACGGCGCCAATCCGTCGCAGTAATTACGGTAATCCACCGTTCTCATAGAGAACAGTGGATTCCATCGCTCCTCCCCGCTCGGCGAATCCGCGGGGCGGGGAGAAACTGACATGCACATTATCCAGGCGCAATACGCGCCGTGGATAATGGAAGTCTATGGGGCCGGCGGGCCGCGCCCCCGCCCCTTATTCAAGACGGATTTGCGAGCGCAATCCGGCTCGCAATTCCGTCTTGAATAAGCCTGTGAACACGGCCAACAGGTGTCCCTGCTCTGTCGGGTGATCGGGACTCCCGGTGAACCGACAGAGCCCGGGGAACGGCTGCACATTCAGCCCTGGGGACCTAGAGTAGCCCCACAGCTGTCTGTGTAAGAAGCCAGCGATCAGGACAGACTGAGCTGCCCTGATCACTGCCTGTGTCAGACTGACACAGATTACAATGTATGAGCATATATGAATATGCTAATACATTACGAAGTGTAAAAAAAAAAAAAAAAATTGTTCTCCATGGGTTAAAAAAAAGTAAAAAACAAGTGCGAAAAAATTTAAAATAAATATTTAATAAAAAATAATTACGCACACAAAAAAAACCTACACATATTAGGTATCAACAAGACTAATACCCTGTAGAATTAATCTAACAAGTGTGAAATGTGAATGGTGTAAAAAAAAAAATTTAAAAACTTTTTTTTTTTTTTTTAAAGAATTGAAAAAAAAATTCTGCAATTATTTATAAGTGAACTTGAACTATTCCCCCATAAAGTACAACTTATCTTGAATAAAACGAGGCCTCATCTAACTACGTCATTGAAAAAATAAAAAAGTTACAACTGTTGAAACGCAAGGAGGCAAAAACAAAAAATGTTCTGCTCATAAACTCCTTTTCAGGCGTTCGGCTTAAGGGGCTAAAGGAGAGTCACGTTATCTTGTGATCTTTTTAGAACAGACAACTTAAGACGTCTAATGGAAAGGAGGCCAACAAACCGACCTGTAGAAGAAAATAAAGTACAAATGGTATGTATAAAGGACACACAACATAACTGGATGCTCAGTGTGAAGGGCTTACAAGGTCATCCCAAGAGCAAAGCTTCTTGGCATCTGTGCCACAAAAGTGGATTCACTAAAATATGCTGTTCTATGGTGTCTGTTCAATTCTTCTACCATCGTTATATAGTTGACAAGGTTGCGACAGGTCCATAAAGTCCAAGTTACTATACAACTCTACTGTTTTGATCCACAGAAAGGCGGAGGAGGATGCCAATTGCCCCAGACTAGAAGAAAGAATCCTTCCATCCTAGTGCCTAGGTTTCTGCTGCCATCCTCGATTTTACAGAAATCCTGGTCATTTCAGACTAGCACTAAGACCTGACTGGTTGTTGCTGAGGTGTTGGATTATTTTAGGGTCGCTTAAAAAAAAAAATAATAATAATTTGGTTTGTAAACTCATAACGGTGAGTAATTGGAGCTTTGGCCTGGTCTTTGACTGCGTTAAAAACTCGGCTGCATATCAAACTCCCATTCAGGTAGTGCACTTTTGGAACTTGGTAGTGCCCTACATCTTCACCTGACGATACCCTTTAGAATCAGTCCTGGAGACCCAGAATGGCCCAAAGGCTGTCTGTGCAGTAAGCTACTGCTAGGGCACACTATATGTTGCCCTAATAGAAGTCTATGTCAAAGAGAGCAATGTTTTCGCATACAGAAGTATGCTAATATATTAGAAGTGTGGAATAGTTATTCTTCAATGGAATACAAAAAAATATGAAAAAAAAAAAAACTATTGTGCATACATTGCATTAAAAAAAAGCCAACAAAGGTATCCACACAACCATATTAACCTTTAGAATAATTCAACAGGCGAGTTGGTGTAACACATGAATGGAATAAATAAAAAATAGAAACGAAATATTTTTTTTTATATATATTTACAATGTAAAAAAAAAAAAACCAGTGTTCATTTATAGCAATCCTGAAAACTTCTCCAGCATAAAAACCTCAAACTGATGTGTCACTGAATAAGTGTAAAAAAAAATTCTGACTGCTAAAACAGAGGCAAAAACTGAATACATTAGCTGGTCTTTACAGCCATTTCAGGCCTGGAATGAAGGGGTTAAAATTGTGGGGGGGGGGGGGGGGGCTATTTTTAAGGTTTTTTTTGAGGAACTGGAGAACCCCTTCAACTGCAGTGGAATAACAGTTCTGGAAGTCCGCAGTAGCACTGTTACATTTTCCACATGTTAGAAAGGAAGGGTAATGAAAAATAAAAAAATAATTAAAGGGGTTGTCTCATTACGCTGTTTCACAGAGCCAAAAGCAGTTTTAGGTTAATGCTTCCAGTCTCTTCCTGGTCAGGCTGTGGGTGGTGCTGTAGTAGTGATTAGCATATCAGCTCCATATTCACAGCCCTTCCATTGACATAAGAGCAGGAGATTTTATCTATGAGCTCTGAAGTTCTCTGCTCTAAAGTAAACAAAAGTCATTACAGTCAGTCCCCGGGTTACATACGGGATAGGGACTGTAGGTTTGTTAAGTTGAAATTGTCGGAACAGGTATATTTATTAAATGCAATTCCTTTTTTTTAAAGTTTTGGATAGTGCAGGGAACAGTTTTTACATTTGTTTTCCTGTCTGTGGCCTTTTTTTTTTTTTTTTTTTTAAGAAGATTTCACCTAACGTTCTGTATCTCCTGTATCTCATGTGCTGCTGTGGCATGCTGGTACTTGGTTTTCAGGGGCGTCACTCAGTGTTGAATGTCAGCCACGCCCCATAAGTCTCCGTTTGTAACTAGTATGTGAGTCGGAACGATGTAAGTAGGGGACTGCCTGTACTCTCCTACATTTGTTAGGCTATGTTCACACGGCTTAAAATGGGACGTATTTCAGTCCGTAATTACGCGCTGTAGTGCGCGAATTACGCCGGGAAATAGTCCAGTCATTATGGAAATTCCACAGTTCTCATAGAGAACTATGGATTACGCTCCTCCTGCTCGGCGAATACGCCGAGGGGGGAGATAAGTGACATGTGATTTACTAGCGGGTATACGCGCCGAAAGTAATGATAGTATATGGGCCGGCGAGGTGCCGGCCTCCCGCTCCCGCCCACACGGCGTAATTGCGGGACGTAATTACGCCCCGCAAATAAGCCGTGTGAACATAGCCTTAGAGATAACACACACTGTCGTCAAGCTGCCGGCGTCCAGTGTGCCGACCTGTGGTGACACCACTCCTAAGTCTTCTAAGACAAAGAGCAGAGAGAGAAGGGAAGAGCAGATTGATAACCTAGAGAAACCTGTGTCCACTCAGCAGGAAAAAAAAAAAATCTCTAGTTTCCAAACAAAGCAAAATAAAGCAATATATTTGAAAAAAGGTCTTACTTTACCATCCCTACATGTTAGGCCATGTTCACGCGGCTTATTGCCAGTGTAATTGCAGGGACGTATTTCGCCCGCAATTGTGCAGGCTGTCATGCAGCGGGAGGGGGGGCGTTAGCTCGCCGGCCCCATAGACATGCCTTATCCACGGCGCGTATACGGCGTGAATAAGTAGCATGTCACTTTCTCCCCGCGTGCCGTATTGTTCGAGCAGGGAGAGGAGAAGGAATCTATAGTTCTCTAGGAGAACTGTGGATTACCGTAATGCCTGGGACGTATTTCAGCCAGTAATTCACGCCGTCCTGCGCGAATTACGGGCGGAAATACGGCCCGAAATAAGACGTGTGAACCTGGCCTTAAAAGCTCATCGTCATAGTGAGATAAACCTTTTAAGCTTCAGCCACAGAAGGAAGTAATGCATCTTTGACAGAGTCTCCAAATTTGTGCAGTGTAGATAGTCCCCCTAACTCGCAGACGTAAAGGGGCAGTTTCTCTTTTCCCATTAACTAAATTCCGACTTCACTCTTGCCCTTTGAAATACTGAATAACAAGGAATGTGCTATGTAAAACCATCCTTTTTTCCTTTGTTTTTGTATATTTCTTCATACATTATGACAGCGCACACAGGAAATGTTTCCATTTTACATTTTTATTATATTGTTAAATCAGATATTGCTAAGAGGAATGGCCTTTTAATTTGTGAAACCGTCCAGTTGTAGGAATTTACATAAATTCAGCTAGGCTGTAGGAAAAAATAAAACAGGCAGGATTTGTATTCTCTGAAATGTACAAATTCATGTATGAAGGAAAATAAGCTTCGCCAGCCGACATCTGTAGTACAGGGAATTTGTCATTCAAAAGGAGGAAAAGATTAGAGGACAACAGTCATCAGAATATGGGCTCTTCATTTCAAAGCTATATGGTTTTTTCAGACAATCCTGAAGGCTCCTGCAAGTACACACTGCCTCCAAATTTACTAGATAATTTGCTTATCAGATTCATCATTTTTTTTTTTTTTTTTTGGGTTTGTTCTGATATTTTTGATATGTTGGCTTGGTTTGTCAACATCCTGGAATGCGCCATCAGCTCTGACTCCTGTGGATTGCAAAAAAAGACAGAAAATTGGTAACACATATCTCTGGAATAAATATTTAATCTTAAAACAATTTGGCAATAAAATGTAGAGGTAGTTCACACGGCGTTTTGGATCCGAACAATGCATCCACAAACTCAGGTCCAATTGGATCCAAATCGCTTCCAACACACAGGAAGCACATTGGATGCGTTGTGCTGACAGCAGGATCACAATCCAACCCCAACGCTCATATCAACACTCCGGCCCTATAGTATATTATAGGGTCCTGCTGCATCATACGGACTCAAGACATGACAATGACCATTCCTTAGTAACGGATCGGTTAAGACGCCATGAGACACTCATTGCGATCGATTGTCTGAACACGATGCTGTTTTAACATTGAAAGCAATTACAACACTGCTCTTGCTCGATGCGTGTTTGTGGTCCGTCTAGAATCTTCGTTTCTCAACCTGTGGGATCGATGACCCCGCGGGGAGTCGAACGACCAAAACACAGGGGATCCCGGCCGGGAGAGCTGCGGGGGGCGCCGTCAGGACAGAGAAGTTGGGTGCAGCGTTACTTACGGAGGAGCGCTGTGGGTGCCGCACTATGCAAGCAGCTGCAGGGAGTAGGCGCAGCGTCGGCGCCCGTTTTGAACTACTGAGTAGGTAGGGACAGTTGGGCGCCGTTATCGCAGCATTGGTGGCTCAGTGAGACCGCCTCCTGTGAGCGGCACTGCGGCGAGCACAGTACTTACACGTCCCGCCTGTCCTTGTGGCGGTGCGTGCATCACGTGCTCACTCTATGTATCCCAGCATCAGGAACAGCCCGCCGTACTCAGAGGCAGGGAGAACGCTGCACCCGGCAGCAAGGTAATTTGTAGTGTAAAACACACACATCCTAAAGCAACATTTACATGTCAGTATGATGGTTCAAGTAATATGTTATTAACCTGTTATCTTGTACCACACACAGCCATCACATTATATACACAGGGGGGAGCTTGTGGTGGCACATGAGGGTCACATATGCTAACCCTCATGTGCCAATCACAGCTCCCCCTGGACAAGGTTACATCTATGTAACGGCTCAGAGTGGTACCTTTAAATGTATGTAGACATGTAGAGGACCTGCTCAGACAGGCGTCGCACATATGTAAACTCCCTCATGTAGAAAAATTACAGTTTTGAAAGTTGCCATCAAAAAAAATTTTTTGGTTTGGGGTCACCGCAACATGAGGAACCATATTGCGGGGTCAAGGCATTAGAAAGGTTGAGAACCACTGGTCTAGATGGACCCAAACACACATCTAAGAATATATGTTCACACAGACTGAACACGCTGTGGGAACATACCCTTATGCAACATGTACTTTTTTGGGGGTTTTTTTTTTAAACTGATTTAGGCCTGGTCCACATCCGTGTCGGAGGTTCCTTTCAGAGCCTCAGTCTCCGAGGTGGAACCAGATCATGTTTCACGATGGACATCAACAGCGCTTGATGGAACCCATTGACTACAACAAGGGTCGTCCAGATTCAGTCTTGGTGGCCGTTGTTTTAACCGAAAACCGAGGGGCTCCAAACTGAACCTTTGACGCATAAGTGACCCAGACCTTAAAGCAATTTTCTGGCTATCCAGAGAAAAACTGAAATACTTATTTTGACGCGGGTGTCACAGATGATGGGCTGATCTCTGCTCAGATGTGAAGACTGAGTAATGACCAGAATCTCCGATTAATGTGTGGAGGAGATCTGTCACCATCATCTATTGTGAATGGTGAAACCTGTGTTATCACCTCCAGCTTTATAAAAGAGGTGTTCAGCTCCCATACACTATCAATACATGCTGGTCAGGTGCTTATTTGGCTGAAAATAATTCTTCCTGATGCCCCCATACACTTGCAAATGTATTCTCAATGGGTTGGTGGGGGGGAGCTACAGCCAGACACCACCAACGTTTGGCTGTGTTCCCGGAGAACTTATAATTAGGTGTATGAAACAAACACATACACACACACCTACCATCAGGAAGGAGTTAGCTTATCCCCATGCACATAAGACAGTTATTGGTCCTGCTCCTATGTGCATGTACACCTTTACTTTTCATTGTAATCCTGAATGTGCTGACAATGATAAGGCTGCTGAGAAGTGATCTCTACAGAAGAAGTATCAGCCTACAACTAGGCTCAGTGATTAAAGTGAAAACTGCAGGATTATTTAAAATTACAGAGACTGATCTGGGAAGCTGCTTCAAGAGACGTACACCAACAGGATACATGAATAAAGATATGGTTTAACCTCTGACTTTGGTCTCACTCACTACAGGAAATATCCCTACGTCAGCCCTATACATCTGAACGCGCGCTAGAATGGATTTGGATGTATACCATGGCGATATGTCTTACTTCTAACAGCTGATGATGGACTTATTCCTAGTATGAACATAACTGTATAAGAAACCCAACAACTCATTAAAATATAAAACCTACCTGCATAGCGGTCAAGACCTCTGGGTCAGACAGAATGTCACTCACTCCCGGCATTCCTCCCATGCCACCGGGGAATCCTCCTGCCATACCTGGCATGCCACCTGGGAATCCCCCTAAAAAGCAAAAGAGATGAAAGTGAATTTTTGCAACCCTCATAGATCTACAGAATAAATCCATTCTGCAGGACATTTCGCTGGACGGCCAATGTTCTCCGGATTGGTGTAGGTCCCAGATCTCATGATAGAAATGTGGCACGTCATGATTGGTGTTGGTACCAAAATTACGGTAATCCATAGTTCTTGGAGCGTGGGGAGACAAGTGACATGTCATTTACTTGCGAATACGCTCCATGAGTAATGCATGTTAATGGGGCCGGGGGGCTGCCGCCCCCCATCCCTCTCCACGTTGCGGTGGTACGCGCTACTCAGCGCGACTCCCAAATCACCCGGCATAATTGCGGTTGTACTGTACACGCCGCAATTACGCCGTGTGAACGTAGCTTTACAGCAATGTCCCACAACATTAAATGATGGCAATTCCTTTATAAGCCAATTATAGACATCATAAACAAGAAAGAAAATAACAAAAATCCCAATGTGTGAAAACCACCCAACAATACATGACACTTTAATAGATTGTACAAAAGAATAGGTTGAGATACTGGCGGATAAGCATGGAAACCGATACTTATTGCATGTTGCTGAATTGTATAGGACTAAATTTTAGGACTAAAAATGAAGAACAAACATCAGAGCTTTCAGTGCTTCTAGAAACATACTGCAGCTCATACCCGGCCATCTACCCCTGCCTCACCCCAGACCGGGCCAAAGGCCATAATATGTTGATGTAGCTGCTGAGGTCTTTGCTTTGATCACCAATATCATGAAGCCCTATCCTGAAAAATGGGAACAAGGAGGAGGTATGTTTAACATCCCAATATGCTGTATATGGAATAAGCTTTCAGTATCAGGAGAAGAACACAGAGGAGGAAGCGTTAATAAAGGGAATCGGTCGCCAATTTTTTTTTTTAATTTTTTTTTACATCTTACCAACACACACACACACCCTGACACACATACACTCATTGATTCCTTGCCGGGTTTATTTTTCGGGTTGTAAAAGTTTCGTCAATTTCACTGTTTTCTGGTATGAGGAGTGGTGGACAAATTTTCTTGCTTGCACTGCTTTAACAGCATTTAAGAGACACTTACAAGCATCACCCCACCGCACATAGAGCCTGTGAACTGGATCAGTCCCCACTGACTTCCCTATAGAGCAGTTTTCTAGCTCTGTGACCTGGAAAGAAGTCATGTGGCAGGAGAAGGAAAGGACGCGGTGACTATCTCCTCATAAGCTGACTGGCGTGTGATCTTGTGTTATCTATACACATTGGTTCATCTTCAGTGTAACCCTGCTGTGTGCTGCATAATGTGGACACTGCTGAAAGCTCTCTCTAAGACACAAAAGGGTCAGTTTATTATTAGGCCTAAGTGGCAATTGAAAATCTGTAGGAACATTTAAGAATTGAACAAAAAAAAACTGAAATGAATGGAAAATTAAAAATAAAAATTAAAAATTCTTAAATGTGTTTAACAAAAACGCAAGTTATACAAGAAGTGATTTTTTGATGACACATTCCCTTTAAGGCCATTACTTTATAGAAAACTAGTAATTGCCAACTTAAATGAATACTAAATAAAGAACAACCTTTTAACACTATGGGCCACATGTATGAAAACTGTCTAGGTCTAAAATTCACTCTGTTGCCCCCTTTAATTTTTCCAGACCCTATATGAAATGAAAGGGGCAGACACACACACACACAAATGGGCAACAAAGATAATATAGAGGTAGACTGTTTTCATACATATGGCCCTCAGTGATGTGCCGTTACGTCACAGCATCAATAAGAATGTATCCAGTGGGCTCAGGAGCGGAGTGGGTGTACTCACAGGGTGCCAGCTCTAAATTACAGGCGGGATGGGAGAGACACCATTGGATACAATATCCCCTATATAGACACGCGCACATATCTATTGAAAGATCAAATTCATTAATGACAGATTAATACCTGGGAAACCTCCAAACTGTGCTCCAGCTTGACTCCTCGCCTCTTCTTCCTGTTATATAAGAAGGGGAAACTTGTTAAAAAAATTTTAAACATGAAAAACAAAACAAGATGCTGGACGCATTGTACAAACAAGTCAAAGAAGCAAGAATTTTGGGGACGGGGAAAGTCCAGATACAGGGTGTCCACATAGCAAATGCCTATAGACTTTAAAGAGGTTTTCCCATTTTCAAAAATGATCGTCAGTCAAATTGGGAACCTTCTAAAATAGAGGAGGGAGGTTGGCTCTTCTTTTAAAGGGGTTGTCTCACTACAGGGATTGCTGCTTTTTATGTTAAAGGTCTTGCAAAAACAAGTCACTTTGCAAATATGTCCATTAACATGTATCCTACCTGCTCCTATATATCCCTCTCTTGTAATGGCTGCATCAGCAACCTCAGATGCGTCGCTACACAGTTACAGACCTGATTGATCTCTCATGATAGGCTGCCAGCGCTGGTCGCTATACCCTGTTTCCCCGAAAATAAGACGGTGTCTTATATAAATTTTTGCTCCTGAAGACGAGCTAAGACTTAGGGCATGTTCACACGACTGATTTGGCCGCGGGTTCGGCCGCGGCCAGATCTCGTCCTAACCTCGCGTCTCCTGATGCGGGATGGCGGCGCAGGCAGGGGCTGGGCATGGTCGCGGCACAAGTGGGGCATGGTTTGGGGCGCGGCTTGCGCCGAGGGTTTGCCCCCATGCAAATTGGTAGGCAGGGGGAAAACCGCGACGCCAGCCGCGGCCCAGTTGCGCACCAACCACGGCGACGCCGGCGCGGCCACCGCGCTGAGGACTCCCTCTCAAGAATTGACAGGAGAGTTCTCAACCACCAAAGGTGTGTGAATATTAACGCGGTTTCCCATAGGAAACCATGTTAATAAATTGGGCGCGATTTGGACGTGGTTTTGGCCGCGGAAAACGTGTCGGAACCCGCGGCCATAACCGCGTTCAAATCCGTCGTGTGAACAGGGCCTTATTTTTAGGGATGTTTTTTTTTCTATGAACAACAATTCACATTTATTGTTGAACAAAACATCAACATGTATAAATATACTGTAGTGATTTCATCACCAACATCAGCATAAGCAGCCAAACTGAATTGCATAAAAAAAGCACTAGGTCTTATTTTCGGCGGCGTCTTATTTTCGGGGAAACAGGGTAGCTACAGTTTGATCTCTCCTGATAGGCTGCCAACACTGGTTGCTATAGCTACAGACCTGGCTTCTACTGCAGCCTAGTAGAAGCCAGTAAACACGCCCCTGAATTCAAATGAAACCAAGAAAACAGGATGAGGTAAGATGAATCAATGTAGTGGAAACGCCCGGGTCCGCCACCAAGGGAAAACGTCACTATCAGCTCTCACGTGCAGCCAATCACAGGCCTCAGCGCTCACGTATCCAACATCCTGGAAGGGACCGTGCGGCTTGTGAAGGCTGCAGGTTTGTGGGGCAATAAACCCGGGGCGTCATCGGCCAAAAGCCCGAAGATTTTTTTTTTACAACGTCCCGCCCAATGTGAGCATTTTTGAAAATTTGAACTTTCCCCTTTAAAAAGGGAATTTTTTTTTTTTTTTTTTTTTTTTATTTTTAAATCAAGCCCCGATCCTTTTTTTTCCCCTCATCGTTTTTATTTCCCGTTTGTAGTTTCTCTATTCGGCCGTCTATACATGATTGGGGGGGAAGACATTTGCTTGCATTTTTAACAGAGTCAAGAGATACTTTACAGCAGCTTATGCACAAGGATTTTAAAAAGATTTGCCCCATAGACTTGTATAGGAGAGATTTCACTGTAAAGGGGGGGGGAGAGGGGGAGCTGTGACCTTCCTTTGTGTCTAGTGGTTTCTGTGTTATCTTACACAATGGGGTCTCCTTTTGCTCCCCCTGCTTTTACTGTAATAGCAGACACTAAAAAATCCCCCTCTACAGAAAGAAAGTGTCAGAATATTATTAGGCTTAGTGGCCCAAAATGAAACTGCGGACTTTAAAAATTATTAAAAAAAATACTGAAAGTGATTGGAAATTTAAAAAACCCAACCAAAAATTCCTACAAAATGTGTTTAACATAAAAATGTGAGTTAAACAATAAGTAATTTTTTGATGACACTTTCCCTTTAAAACCGTGACAAGTATCACAACAAACAAACTCTTCTCTGCTTGAATGGATGTGTTTGCGGAGGCTCCTTTTACACGGGGTGATAAATATCTGTTTGGAGCGACTTACTGCAACCTGATAGTTCTTGTGGCTGGTTACTTTTAAAGGGAGATGTGCCAAACAGCACGGATTTGCTTTGTGCTGCATAGAAGATGCGCTCAGCTGATGAACGAGCCGATCACAGGGAACGCTACACATAGCAATTATCAGGAGTACATTCCTAATCAGTAAAAGGTCCATCACAGCGATTCATTTTAAAAGGGACATGTCCATCAGAAAGGAGTATTTTTGGTCAAAGCAATTTTTTTTTATTTATTTTTTTTATTTTGGAAGTCCTATGCGATTAAAAATTACACACAAAGATAAACCTCCTAAATGGCAGGGCAGACTGACCTCACTTCACTGCTGCTTATCTCTATGCAGTCTCATTACATATAGTAGGTTAGGACATTGTTCTCTGTACAAGCATAGATAAGATTAGACTAGACCAAGAGCAATACATAAAAGGATAATGGGTTAATATTTTTCTGCACTAAAAAACTTCGGATATGTTCGCACAGAATTTCTTAAATACATTTTTGGGTACGTTCTACATACTGAAAAACAGAACCCAAAACGTATTTAAAGAGATCCTGTCACATAGGTTATGCCCCTCTTGCTGAGGACAGCACAAGTTAATGTCAGACCTGCTGTTTCCAGCGCTGTGTCCCTTATTCTGTAAGGTGCTGGAGTTTTAGAGCATTTAATGCTCAAATATTATTCATGAGCAGGTTTTAGCCCTGCCCACCAAAGGCTAGCCCCACCCACCTGAGTTATTCACATATTTATACCCATTCAAAGTAATAGGTTTATCGGTTGTGGTGGGTGGGGCTAGATTGAGGTGGGCAGGGCATGACTCTTTTCTGGCTGAAAACTGCAGATTTGAGCATTAAGGGCATGTCCCACAGCACGGGATTTCGGGCGGTTTGCGTTTTTTCAGACAGCCTGGAAAAACGGCCAAAAATAAGCACAATGGTGCTCTATTTAAAACCCCGTCTCAATGAGAAGGGGGAGGGCTTTTCTCCGCTCATCGCAGAGAAAAGCCACCCTCCCCCCCCCCCCCCCCCAAAAAAAAACAGGACAAATACCGTCCGGCAAACTGACCGGTATTTCTCCTTTGAAGTGGGATCGCGCCCTTACTACTAGTAAATTACAGCATCTTACAGAATAAGGGACACAGCGCTGGAAACAGTAGGTCTGAAACTAGCTTGTGCTGTCCTCAGCAAGGGGGGCACAACCTATGTGACAGGTTCTCTTTAACAATGTTCAAGTGTGATTAAATTAATTTCAATGTAAAATATGTATCGTTGTTAAGAGGATACGTATCTTACATACGTTTTTGCATTGCGTAAAATGGATGCGTTCAAAGAATTGACAATCAATTCTTGATTCGTTTTATGCAATAAAAAGCCCATGGAAACTGTAGGGATATGTTTTTGCAGTGCAGAAAACGTATCCAAATACGTACCACACTTTGTGGCATGTTTTTGTATGCATTCAACGCAATACACTTTGCATATAGCAAAAACGTATCCAAGACACCATGTGAACATACCCTTAGGCTACGTTCACATGGCAGTAATAGAGGGACGTATTTTGCCCTGCAATTACGCCGTGTGTACGAGGGGGGAGGGGGCGCGAGCGGGGGGTCCGGCAGCCCGCCGGCCCCATACACATTCATTGTTCTCGGTGCGTATACGCCGTGAATAATTGACAAGTCACTTCTCTCCCCGCTCGCCGTATTGTGCGAGCGGGGAGAGGAGACGTAATCCATTAGTTTTTCTTGAAACTGTGCATTACCTAATGACTGGGACGTATCTCGCCCCGTATTTAGCGCAGTACGGCGCGAAATATGGGGCTAGATATGTCCCATTTTAAGCCGTGTGAACATAGCCTTACAACTCTCTGGTCATAGTCGCTCTGGAAGAAGAACTGGCAAGCGATCCTCACTGCTGTGCTATCAGAGCTCAAAGAGGGGAAAGTCACAGACACAAATTAGGAAGTCATGTGCATAGGGAAATTTTACAAACAATACTACACATATACACACACACAATTAAATATACAATATTATTTTTAAGAATATAGACACACATATACATAAATACGCACTTTTTTTTTTTTTTTTTAAAACCATATATACAATACCCTTTTCAAGATGATGGGGCAGGCATTTTGCCTGAGCTTCTATTTTACAGGGATTTGCTTTACAGCAGCCACATGCACATAGGAAACAAACAGAAAAGGACTAGTGGGCTTCTACACATACACTAATCTATAGCACCCAGTCACTCACCCTCTGTGCCCGTTCATGTTCCTCTTTAGCTTTTCTGAGTCGCTCCTTGCGTTCGTTGATTTCCTTCTCTTGACGCTTACGTTCATATTTGCGCTTGGGTTCTGCAATTTTCTGTGCCTAAGTGAAGAGTTTTGTTTATCCATTTTACTTCTAGAAAATCTTCAGCAATGGCACAAAATACAGGGCTTTACAATACAATCTATCAAAATAATGTTTATGGCCATTTCCCACACTCTGAACCCATAGTAAACAGATGCATAAAATGAATCATGGCTATGTAATTTTAAGCAACATGTACACACTGGTTGTTCTGCACATCGCCAGACATACTGGAAACTTTTCTATCAACCAGACGCCAACTTCTATCCCATTGAACAGATATGGCCAAAGCAAACTTTGCAAATGTATGTAGTTATAAAACACAGTGTTTATACAACTCTCCTACGTACACAGCCTGGTTGATGTAACAGATATCCCTTGTTGCTAGTAGTTACGGCCATCTGAAGCCTTTTCTCTTATATGGTCGAGCATGCCCAGTTTGTACACCTGACAGCTTTCACACAGCCACTAACTACCACGGGGGAGCAGCTAAGGCTATGTTCACATGGGGCAATTTCATTGCGCATTCCGCCGCGTAACTGTGCTCTAATACGGGCAAGATGTGCGCCGAAATTACGGTAATCCATAGTTCTCATAATGCGCCGCAGTATATCGTGTGAACATAGCCTTAGAATTAAAGGGGTTTTCTGGGATCTAACATTTATCTTCTGTTTTCACTCATGCCCCGACGGACAAATGAGCAAACTCATTTACCTTCCGGATGGCTAAATCAAGCAAAAGAAAAGATGGGTTTACCTGTATCCTAGGCTAGGCTAGGCTTTTAGATTGGGTACCAGAAGACCCGACGGTTTAAATTACCGTACGGACATGCTGTATATTTATTAAAACACAATACTAGCCCATAGGTTTTCGTAAATATTAAATATAACATGTAAAAACCTGTTAGTATACTTTTATAACCATTTAAAAGCATATCAAATATCATCTATTATTCAAATGTATATATTATAGGGTCATAAAGGTATGTAATTATCTAATTTGGGCCGTATATTTGTGACAGAGGTACTTTTTCCAATCTTATATCACATGATCACCTCCCTTAACGGTGATTGGTTTTAATCAGGTTTTTATAGGAGCCAGATAACCCGCATAGACATAACAGTGAGCAAGAGTCAGAGGACTCGAAACGCGTCTGTTGCTATGTTGCCGTGTGTCATTGTGGATTTAGTTTTATACTTCAAGAATAAAGTCTCTGCTTTTACTTACGGACTTTGGTATCCCTAGCGGCGTCGTAACTTACACACGTCACCGGATATCCTTTCTGTGCATTTACCTCCCGGATGCTCTCGATCACTCCCGGCTGCTGGTCCGTTCATCCTTGCTGAGGCAGTGATCATTCACGTGACAGCTGCAGCCAATTACAGACCACAGAGATCACGTAGAGGTGACGTTGTGACCCGTGATTGGCTGAAACTGTCACATGAACGTCTACTGAATACTTCCGGGATGAACGCATCGGCAGCCGGGACTGAAGAAGACCACCCTGGGGGTAAGTTTAAGTTTTATTTTCTATTTTTACTCTTGCCCTGACGGACGAAGGAACATCTGTTAGACCCTGGAAAACCCCTTTGAGGTAGTGACGTGAACGGTTTTTCTGGTCAGTTGAGAAGTAGTCAAATGACCAACACAAAGTCCCGTCCACTAACCAGAAATGAAAAGAAGAGTGCAGGAGCGGGACAGAGGGGAAACGACAAAAAGTGACGCCAGGGCGATTTTTCTCTAAGGTATATATTATTTAACCAAATGATACGTATTGTTTTGTATGGACCCTTGATGATGGTACACAGCCTTTAATGGTTCACATCTGCTTTGGACGTTCTGTTTGGAGCCTCTATACAGCGCCTTTGTTTTTCCCGTTCAAATGATGGGCACCATGACTGAAACCCGACGAACTTCATAAAGGCTAACGGTTTCGTCAGGCACGGTTGGTGTCAGTTGTGATAGTAATCCAGCGCGGCCAGTACGTCCAGTTTTCTGTTCTTATGGTGGGAGAGAAAAACAGAAATAAAAATGGGTAATGGTGAGCCTGGCGAAGGAGTAGATGCGGCATACTACTTGCCCAGAATCTAGATGCACCTTGAAAAAAAATAAGCAACTTCAAAAAGCAAAAAATTGCAATATCTAACTTTAGCTTGTGTGAAAGTTAAAGGGAACCTGTCACATAGTTTATGCCCCCCTTGCTGAGGGCAGCACAAGCTAGTGTCAGACCTGCTGTTTCCTGCGCGGTGTCCCTTATTCTGTAAGATGCAGCAGTTTTAGAGCATTTACCCCTCAAATCTTATTCATGAGCAAGTGTTAGCCCCGCCCACCAAAGGCTAGCCACGCCCACTGAGTTATTCACATGTTTCTACCTATTCAAAGTAAAAGGGTTGTCAGTTGAGGTGGGCGGGGCTAGCCTCAGGTGGGTGGGGTTTAAAAAAAACTGACACTCTGAAGGACTCTTCGAATGACTCTTTTGGCTGAAAACTGCAGATTTGAGCATTAAATCCTTTAAAACTCCAGCATCTTACAGAATAAGGCCTCGTTCACACGGCTTATTCTGCCGCGTATTGGCGCCGTACTGCGCGCCGGATTTGCGCTTCAGTACGGCGCCAATCCGCGGCAGCAATTACGGTAATCCACTACTCTCATAGAGAACAGTGGATTCCGTCGCTCCTCCCCGCTCGGCAAATCCGCCGCGGGGGGAGAAAGTGACATGCACATTATTTACGGCGCGGACGCTCAATACGGCGCACAAGTCCGTCGGCAATAAGCCGTGTGAACACGGCCTTAGGGACACAGCGCGGAAACAGCAGGTCTGACACTATCTTGTTCTGTCCTCAGCAAGGCGGGCATAAACTATGTGAGGTCCTCTTTAACTGCATTGGTTTATGCTGTTGCAAACGTTATCAAAGAATGTACATGCAGTATATAAGTACGTTGCAACACTTGTCAATAAGGCTGGGTTCACACGTCGTTATTCATTAAATTACAAGCAGGGCTGTGGAGTCGGCAAGCCAAAGCCCCGACTCCCTCATACCCGGCGCATGTTTAAGTGATAACTTTACTGTAGTGAAATGGTAACATCCGGCTGTGTATCACCTTCTGATACAATAATCAAGCTATTTAGGTAACAGACACTGACAAGCAAAAGGGTAACAATGTTTTGATCGTTTGAACACTTGTGGGTAGAGTTGAAGAAAAAGCTGTATTTGCACCAACATTGGGAATGTGTAGAAGAGACCTGGGATCAGATTTGGGTCAAGATGTGCTTGAATCTGATCCAGAACCCAGAAGGATTCAGGCAGTATTGAAAACCAAAAGGTGGATTTCCCAAATACTAACAAAATAATAAAAATTAACATTTTGATTTTAGGAGCAAAACAGTAACAATGCAGTTACAGGAAAGAATCTGCAGAACTAAGCAGATGCTAAATACTTGCAAGTCAAATTTATGTATAAGATAGGTAAGATGACTGCATATAAAATTACAGTAGCCTCATGTACAAAGCTGTAGTGGAGGGCGAGACATGGAGCCTGAAAGTCACAAGTTCCAAACATTGTTACCCTTTTGCTCGTCAGTGTAAAGTATATTTATTGGATATGACTTTAGAACACAAAAAAATTGAAAATATGCAAAACACTGCAGGAACATTTGTGGAGTCTCTGAATTTGTTCTGAGAAATAGTATTGCTTCCATCAGATCCTGCCTATACTGTATGACCTCACATCTGATCTCATTATTTCCAGGCTAGAGAACGGCCTCTCTACACTACCTTGGGCCTCTCTACACTAATTTGGGCTGGGGGCAAAGCGGTGACCACATGGGCAACATCTCTAACAATGTCAGGGTATAAAGGAATTGCCTCAGCCACAGTCAGTTTTGATGAATGGTTGAACTCTTCTACTTCTTTGAAAGCAGGTGAAAAATTTTGCTGAAATCTGTTTGCCCTGAGAGCAGAATCTTTTCCCCTGGGGCAGCGCTTTGCCTGCTCCATGTCATCAATTACACTCCTCATGTGAGAAGGCTGAAAAAAAAGGGAGCAGTAGCACTGGCCAGACCCAAATCCTCTTGCTCTTTGCATTGCATCGAACTAATTGGACCAACTTATTATATATTTTGGGAGTCGGTCCATTTTATGACGACTCAGACTCCTGCAAAATAGTCACTGGCTCCAACTCCACAACCCTGGTTGCAGGTACATGGCAAGGTATTAGGAAAGAAGGTACCTCGATGGGGTACGTACCTGACGTAGCCATGTCCATCCCACAGACATTAACAGAACAAACTTAGTCCTATTTGGACTATGTTAGCTCTATTTCCCGGCGGCATAAGCTTCTGTGAGGGAGACCACGCTTTTATGTCCCGCACAGAACAGATACTTCAATGGGTCCTTTCACTTCATTTTATGACTCGGTCTGTGTTATCACTCAGGATACTGTGAAATATGGTACCCCGACATATACTGGTCTGGAGCCATAGATAGTAATAGAGCAAACATGGTCTTATCTGGACTACTTTTGCTGTATTTGCTGAATGTACACACTTTCTATGCTGGACAAATGGGTGGCATTCCCTGTGGTTCCACTGCGGTGTGCATCAGGTACCATTACTCTGTATGGTCAGGGCACTGTAAAGAGAGTCCAAAACAAGATGTGAATGGCTTCTATGTGACAAGTGGCTAAAATCAGTGTGCCTCATCTTTAAACAAGATGCTGAAAAAGCTTAAAAGATGGAAAGTTGAGGTGTTCATCGACTTTGTGTAAAATCTGAGAAATCATGCACATTGCTTACACGTGGCTGCACTTCCTTAAGCATAGCACTTGCGTCGTCGTCATAATCCAGTTTGCAAGCCACTGCCAAGTCTTGTGCAGCTTCTTCCCAGTGGCCCAGAAGTCTACAGAAAGAGGCAAAGTTTCAATCTATTTTAGTGCAACAAACAATCATGAAAATAAACAGCAATTCTTTAAATAAATGTTTTTTTTTAGGCTGGGTTCACACATTGCATTTTTATTGCAGTCGAGATGTGATTTTCAACTGCAACAAAAAGGGAAATAAAGGCCTTATATATAAAAAACAAAACAAAACAAAAAAAAACCCACACACTAGTGTCTTAATAATGGACACATTTCAAACATCTACGTGTAATCCTTATTAAAGGGGTCGCCCACCTCTTAATAAAGTCATTTAAATTGCTCCTGGGCACCAAGTAAAATAAGATTTTTTTTTTTATTTTTATTTATTTTTATTTTTTTTAAAAAAAAAAACACCTTACACTCACCTCCCTCCAGTCGCCGGTTCCCGGTCTTCTTTTGACATACCGTCACCTCCGAATGGGGACATCACCGTCGCAGCTGCTGATCGGCTGCAGTGATCTCGTGCCACTAACTTAAATTACTGTTCAGAGCTGTTCACTAGCCAGCGGAGATGTAAGTTAGTGGCACGTGACCGCTGCAACCAGTAAGCGGTCACAGCGGTAATATCCCTGTTCGGAGGTGACAACTTGTGAACAGAAGACTGAAGAGACATGGTGCTGGAACCGGAGGAAGGGGGAGTATTTGTTTTTTTTCTCATTTTACTTGGGGCCCAGGGGCTATTTAAGTCACTTTAATGTGAGGTGGACAACCCCTTTCAAGTTAATTATTAAAAAAAAAACACACACATATACTTTTTTTTATTTTTTGTATTGCTGCATACATTTTCGCCGCATTTCCTATATATGAGGGAACCGGATTTTAAGCTCATGTATAAATCAAGTAAAAGGCTTATATTTGATTTTTTTCATGACATGGTTTCATCTACCTGAGGTGTCCAAGTTTGAATGTGTTTAAATCAAGAAAATTTCCACACAAAACTGCACTGAAGTAAAAGGAAGGGGTGTATGCCAAAATAGGTCTACTTAAAGGAGTTTTCCACTTTGCTAAAACTTTATTTTAATGTGGTCAAGGTGGGGAAAAATGGAGAGGGGAAGAAAAAAAAATATATATGTGTTCCCTCCTAGTTTCTCTCCGGGGATCTGCTCCTCTTCACTTGCATGTTCTCAAACTGACATATTGTCCTGTGTGAGTGAATGGAGCACGAGCTACTCCTGTGTATCAAGATAAGAACCCAGAAATGGAGAAGCAGATCACGAGAGCACTCCGGAGCTGCAGCAGCAGAGGACAGAATGGTAGGTACTATTTTTCTCCACCCTAGTCCCATTAAGATATAATTTTATTAAAGTCGACACCCTTTGAAATTAAAACTTAAAAAATATATATATTCATGCATACAGTGTGTGTATGTATTTATATTTTACATGTATACACATACATACACTGTACCAGTCACATGCTTAGACACACCTGACAATATGGCTTTTCTGGATTCAGAGATGTTTTGGACATTAAAGGGGTTGTCTCACTACAATGATTGGGTTTTAATTAAAAGATCTTTAAAAAACAAGCAGCTTTGCAATATATGTTCATTACAAATGTCCTACTGATTTTGAGTTATCCCTGTTAGTAGTAGTGCATCAGCTCCTGAAATCCCTATAGCAGCTGACCTGTTGATCTTTATCTCACTGGCTGTCAGTGCTGATGACTCATCTGTTTCTGAATACAGGTCAAAGCAGAGAGCCCCTCCTGCACAGCATGCTTCTGTAGTGGAGGGAGGGGGAGGGAGGGCTCTGGCTTCTGTGTCTGTGTAGCTGGATTAACCCTGTGTGTGCCTGCTTCCTCCTGCTCTCTACACAGATTGAGGAAAGCAGAGGTGAGGCTGATCAATAGATGTGACAGCAGTGAAGTGTGTTACTATAATCCCCATGTGTCTGTGGAGCGCTGACTATACTAATAGAACAGATCAGGGGGGCATGTGAATGTTTCATACCCCTCCCTGCTCTGCTGTATTAGTGACACATCCCAATTATAGTAACTCACTTCACAGCTGCCCTGTGTCTGTTCTGAACAGGGTTTGTTTGTTGTTGCAGGAGATGTGGAGATTTGTATGCTAAGCAGGGGGTATAGGAACACTTACATTCCCCCTGCTCTGCTATTAGCATACACAGCTTCACAGACCTCTCCACACTCATAGATCAGCCCTCTCCCTGCTGTCTCCTGTCTCTGTGGAGCTGACAGTGCAGCTGATCTAGCAGCCTGCAGCAGACCTAGGCAGGCACACACAGGGTTAACTCTGCAGCAAACCCCCTCGCCCACCTCCTACTGTATAGAAGGAGAGCTGTCTGTGTGCTGAGGGGAGGGGGGAAGAGGGAGGAGAAGAGGCAGACAAGAAGCACGCCCCTAAATTCAAAAATCCTATGGTGCCAGACACATTGAAGTAGGCTGAAAGCTTGTAATGAGACAACTCCTTTAACCATATATAGGTTCAGAAGCCAAGACACAGCAAAAAAGAAAACTTTCCGAACAGCACAGGTCCTAAAGAATTACAGTGGATCCAAAACATTGTTTAAAAAGTTTATTAGGTGTTGTTATGTCCATGTGCTAGGAGACCCTGCAGGTCTCCTTTTTAGAACATATATGTCCATTAACAGTGTCCTACCTATTCCTAGATATCCCCTCTTGTATGGGCTGCATCAGCTCCTCAGGTCACTATAGCTACAGACCTGTTTGATCTCTCCTGATAGGCTGCCAGCACTGGTTGCTATAGCTACAGACCTGTTTGATCTCTCCTGATAGGCTGCCAGCACTGGTTGCTGTAGCTACAGACCTGGCTTCTACTGCAGCCTAGTGGAAGCCAGTAAACACGCCCCTGAATTCAAAATGAAACCAAGAAAACAGGACTGAGGTAAGATGAATCCATGTAGTGAGACAACCCCTTTAAGTAGGGCCACTTATGTGCAAGAACATTGGGCCCTATGTATAAAACCTGTCTAGCAGAGCTCAACTCCGCTTTCATTTCATGTAATGCTCTGGAAAAATAAAAGCTGAGCTTTGATCGGTTGCTATGGCACCAAAGAGTCTCGCTCCTAAAAAGTTTTCATACGTAAGGACCCATTGTATCTTTTTGTAGAAAATGACAAACTAGTGGCTCTATGCTCTATAATCCATACCTTCAATTACTACACTTTTTATTTGGTCGAGTCTCCTGTCAATAGGTGGTGTTGGCCCTTTGCTTTTGCTATGGGCCCTATAAATTATAGTTACGACCCTGTGCACAGGTCAAAAGGGGAATGGCTTGTTATTATACATCACTTCAAATTGCACACAGTAATGCAATGATAAAATACAAATAAGTTGACGGCGTAAGTGTAGGAACATTTTTTAAATAATTTGTAAGATAATTTGCATATCATTATTAAATATCTCAGCTACTTTTTTTTTAAACACGCACAGCACAATAAAAACAAAGAATATAGAGAATACATTAAAAATTTTAAAAAAATTAACAAAAACAGTTAATAAATAAAAGTTGCCAGCTCTCGGATTCCTTATTCTTACCTTTTCTTGGTCACATTGACCAGATAAAGATTTTCTTATGGACTCTGAACTGTTTGCACCTGTATGTACATTCTAGGGAAGCCTGGGAGGGTCAATAATGATAGACTAGCACTCTGAATACACCATTTTCAGATTACTAGAAATTTGGCAGTTAAACAATAGCTCAGACTGACGTTATTGCTGTTCTGATAGTTATGAATGGATTAAGGGTTAAAGGACATGCATTTTTTTTAAAATAAAAAGTATGATAGGGGGCTGGTGACTTTATGTACAACCTCAATTACCAAAAAAGTTGGGACACTAAACAAATTGCGAATAAAAACTTAATGCAATGATGTGGAGGTGCCAACATCTTATATTATATTCAGAATAGAACACAAATCACAGATCAAAAGTTGAAACAGAGAATGTATCATGTTAAGTGAAAAATATGTTGTTTCCAAATTTCATGGCGTCAACAAATCCCCAAAAATTTGGGGGACCTTGCCGTTTTTAACCACTGTGGGCACCCCCCCCCTTCTTCTTACAACAGCCCAAAAGACGTCTGGGGACGGGATCCCCATTTTTTCTCAAGTTTAAAAATAGGAATCTCTCGCACTCATGTCAATACTATCAAGTCCCAAATTTGTTAACCCCCAAATTCGCACATATTCGTCACTTCCTGCATTTTTGCACCCAGGGGCCTTTACCTGTAATGATGAGGTTTGGGGATGGCGGGTTCATCCACTTTTTTTTTAAAAAAACTACCCCATATTTTATGTAAATGGCTGGTCCATTGTAAACCAACACTTGTCACCCTTTGTTTCACCCAACACCCAATAGATTGTAAGCTCTTGCGAGCGGGGGCCCCACACCCCGTCTCTTTTGTCAGTAGCTTTTTTATAATGTAATTCGGGTTTGTCTGTGCTTATTCCCTTTATTGTAAAGTGCGGGAATATTTTGGCGCAACAAAAAAGATTATTATTATTTTTATAATAAACGGGCCTCAACTTTTCCCAAATCGTCTTGGGCCTTCTTTGTCGCACCTTCCTCTTTTGAGCCCAATTTCTCGATGGGTGAAAGATCTGGACGCAGGCGCCTTCATACCCGGGACCCTTCCCTAGTACCTATTTGTGATTGCTGCGAATGTGGTCGGGCATTATCTTTTTGAAAAATCCCAGGGTCCTTCCCTGAAAGAGCTGACGTCAGATGGGAGCAGATGTTGTTTTAGAACTAACAAGTCTCTGCATTAATGGTGCCTTTCCCGACATGCAAGCGCCTGCCCCAAAAAACTCAGCAACCCCATACCCTATGATGCAGGGTTTTTGAAAGGAGCTTGATACAACTTGGGTTGTCCCTTTTCCTCTCTGGTCCAATGCCTGGGGTCCCACTTTCCAAAAAGAACTCAAATCGTGACTCATCTGCCACGAACAGTTTTTCCATTTTGCCACACTCCATTTTAAAAGACCCCTGGCCCATGCAAAAAGGCTGAGCTTGTGGACTTGCTTAGAAAAGGGGTTCCTCTTTGCCTGAAAAAGTTTTGCTGGCGGATGGCACGGGGGATTGTGGTCACTGACAATGCTTTTTTGGGAAGGATTCCTGGCCCATTCTGTGATTTCCTGTTTGCATTTACTTTAAGGCCCGGAATCACGACACCAGTAGAGTTTTACGACCTTGACCCTTACGCTCCGATTGTTCCAATTCCCCTGAATCTTTTTAGTTAGTAGGTTGATGATGTAACTTGAAAACTTTTTCTATTTTAAACTGGGGAACACCATCCCGGATTGCCAAATATCTTTTTGGGCCCAAAAATGTGGGAATTGGTGACCCTTCCACTGGCTTCAGAAGACACTGACACCTGAGGACTCCTTTTATACCCAATCATGTTTTCAAACACCTAATTTGTGTTTCTTGGTCCTTCCAGCTGCTCGTTTTAAAAGCTCAATGTAAAATTTTCCCGCCCCCTTATTGCTACTTGTCCCAACTTTTTTGGATTTGTAGACACTGTGAAAATTTTGGGCAACAATTTTTCCTTTTAAAGGTTACTTTACTCAATTTTAAATTTTTTATCTGTGATTTTTGTTCTATTCTGAATAAAAAAGAGATGTTGGACCTCCACATCATTGCTTCAGTTTTTTATTCACAATTTGTTTAGTGTCCCAACTTTTTTGGAATTGAGGTTGTATATAAAAAATAACTGCATGAAACAATGTGGGTCAAGATATACATTATAGAACAGAGCTTGATGAAATAATATTGTAAATTACAGACTTCTAGCCTGTTATGATTTTTGGCGGATGACATGAAAGATCCCAGAAGTAAAGAAAGAACTGAGTCATTCCTCCAGTATCGCCAGATGGAGACATAATTGGATAACGACGGTCACTAAAGTAGGGCTTAGGAGAAAGGATTATGTACAGAGTCTAATTAGCGTAGAAATTATATACTAAGAGATATAGAAGCTTAGTTCTGCAGCTCTAGAAGTGTGTCGAGCTTATAAACTTTTTTCTTGAAGGTATAGAACCAGTTCTGTGGGAGTCATCTAGTCTATTAATGCAATAAACTACTTTTCTTTCTGGATCAATATACAACGGCACGATAGGCCTTTCTCAAGAAGTCTTTGTGAAGGTTAGGCCTGTGCTTATGTAGGTGGTTGTGGAGAGATTGAAAAAGTCCTGCCTACATATTGTCCACATTAGCAGTCAGATCTGGAACATAACAATAGGGAACACTCATTTTGGTGCCTTAAAAGTTGGAACCGATTTTGAGTATGTTTGGGGCGCGGATTCTGAAAAATGACCCCCGTTTTCCCCTATCAGCTCTAGTTTTGGAGATCCGGCATTGCCACCTGACCAAGTATCTGAGGCTGAAAGTAGCTATGCAACCTTTTTTTTGAAAGCCTGAAAACCTTGACTTTCTCCACCCAGTTCCATGACACCCACTGAATGCACAACTCACTCACCTGTGCGCTTTTCCTCTCCACTTGTATGGCTGAGCAGAATCCGGGTTAATGGCAATGGCTTTATCACAGTCCCGGATCGCTGCATTCGGCTTTTGTAGCTTCACATAAACACTCTCGAAGAAAGAAAATATATAGAGACATAGATTTATCTACACACTAATACACAAACACACATCCACACAAACGTGATAAATCTATCTATTATGGCCCTTAGCCCAAGGTGAAAAAATGAAAGTGGTTCATTCAAATGTCTCACCCGCTGAAGTTGTTCCCACTTGTGAAGAGGAGAATTTGTGTCTTGAATTGGACAGCATTTACAGGTGGCCCTTAGTGGAATTAGTAGTACTAATTCACAATTTTTGAAAAAGCAATGGCCACCCGTAAATGCTGTCCAATTGCAAAAACAGGTCACAAATTCTCCTCTTCAGTAGAACAACTTCAGGGGGTGAGACATTTGAATTAACCACTTTAATTTTTTTTTTTACCTTGTGCTAAGGGCTACCTTAATGAAGACCCCTGGGGCCACCGCTAAATGTTATCCAAAATGTAAACTGAATTGACCAATTTTTTTTTCTCATCAGGTGGAACAACTTGAAGGGATGACAACTGGAAATTTTAAACTTTCATTTTTAAGAGCCGCCCTAAAATATATACACACACATAATAAATATATATATGTCTACAGCTCTGGAAAAAATGAAGAGACCACTGCACAGTTTGACAGCCATTCCATTCCAGTGTCAGTTGAATTCCAACCAAAGTCCCCCTCATTCTACTTAATGTGCTTCTGATGAGGTGATCACCTGAACCAAATCTTATTTAATGAAGGAAAGTATAAAAAACACTGCTGTGGTCTTCACAATCCTCTTGCAATAGGACAAGCTGGATGGCAAAACAAGTGCTAGGAATAGGCCAAAGGAATTCGAATGAAAAAATCATGGTTATTCCACCAAATATTGATTTCTGAACTCTTCCTGACTTAAAACATTAGTCTTATTGTTTCTAAATAAATATGAACTTGTTTTCTTTGCATTATTTGAGGTCTGACAGCTCTGCTGCTGCTTCTTTTTTATTATTTTGAAGATTTCTCATGTACTGCAAATAAATACCATTTTTTTTGCTTTGAATTTCGGAGACATGTTGTCAGTAGTTTGTATAAAATAATAATGTACATTTCTCTCCAAAAATTTACCATTGAAGAGAAAAATCTGAGAAAATGAAAATTTTGCAGTGGTCTAAATTTTTTACAGAGCTGTGCATAGATAAACTGCAATGTAACAGCAGGTGCTTTTAAGGGAAAGCAATCATACATATCAGTCATTATATAAATGCAGGAGTGTGTACCAAGATGGCTGTTCCTTCCTTCTTCCTATTACGTATTACTTGTGTTCTTCCAAAAATAAGACAGGGTTTTATATTATTTTCATTTCCAAAAAAAGGGCTAGGGTTTTTTTTGGGGGGGAAAGCTTACTTACATTCACAATTGCTGGTGCCGTGTCAGTGTCTCTCTCTTATGGTAACACTTACTGCCACTCTCAAAGCACTTTGTGTGGCAGTGGCACTCCTCTTCTCTATGCAGCCGGGAGGGGGGCAGGAGGCTGGAGCGGGACTCCGGAAAGGTGGTTGTGACGTCACAGGTGGCTGCATCAGTGGGAGCGAGCAGGGCTGGCTGGGAGGCGGGGTCCAAGAGGAGGCACTCAGGAGGCAGGAGTTGGGACCCTGGAGCAGCAGCCAAGCCCACACCACAGTGGGCACAGTAGCGGCCAGGAGGAGAGACCCAGGAGGCGGGCACCAAGTGACAACACTCAGGAGGCGGGACTCAGGACACAAGAGCGGGTGAGATTTTACCCTGCCATGGTGGGAAGAAGCGGCAGGAAAATTTGGGAGCTACATTATGCCTATTTCAGTGCCTCCAGCGTTAGGTTATGTCTCCGTGATGTTAGTGACATAACCTAGCGTCACATGACATAACCTAGCGCTGGAGGTGCCGACTAACTAGGGCTAATTTTTGGAGTAGGGCTTATTTTTAAAGCCTACACCAAAATTCCCTAAAAATCAAGCTATGGCTTATTTTTGGGGGAGGGCTTATTTTTGGAAAAACAGGTAAGCAGTTACATGGCGGCTATGGAAACCTTCATTAGGCTTCCAGTTGTCATGGTAAACGATCGGTATTTCACAATCTTGTAGCACGGGGAGAAAGTAATTAGAGTGAGGAACAGCAGGAATCAGAGTCTCCTCTGTTCCCTGCTGGAGCCGTCACATGAACGTTCATTGCTTGAGTCTGGATGAACAGACCGTCAGCCTGGAGTGAACGGGAGGAAAGTATGAGTCTTCACTTCTATTTCTACGAATACCCCCACGGACGAATGAGCATTGATCGGTCCTGGAACACTCTTTAAAGGGATTTTACTATAACAGTCATTGACCGCATATTGATATGCCATCAATTTGTGATGTTGGGACCCGTACCGGTTTCCAGAATGCCCCCCCAAAACTAAAGGATCAAAATAGAGAAGTGGCCCATCTGTACTTAGAAATCTCATTGAATGGAAGAGTAAGTACGTAAGCAGAGCCGCTCCTCAATTCTGATCGGGTAGTTTCAAGGGCCCATTCTGATCAAAAACTGATGCTGCATCCCATCGATTTTAATAACCCGGTTACTGCCCTCTACTTTCCCAACGAAAAAAGAAAGAAAATAAGTAATTTTTATTAATTATAAATATACGTACATACACAGAAAAAAAACACATATACATACTAATACTTGACGCCTTGTGCAATATACATTGGTCTCACCTAGCTCGCTTTGCGTATAGAATAGCGATCCGTGGGTTAAGTTTAATAGCTTCTGTAAATAAATGGATAGCGCTCTCGAGCTCACCTGGAAGCAAAAAGATGAAAAGGTCAAATTTATTTTGAAAAAAAAAAACAAACCAATCTTCAAGTTAAGGGGAGGTTCCTACAAAATATTTCCTTTCTAGATACCCAAACACTGCATCCATGTATACCTGCTTAAAGGGGTTGTCTCGCTATAGACATTAATAACATATCGATACACTTTGAGAATGAGCCCTGGAACCTCTCCATTTTGAACGGAGAGGTGGTCGGGACTCTCCCATTGAAATCAATGACCATTCCGAATACAGGCAAGCAAGCCGCAACATCTATGATGGGAACAACCTTTTAACCTTGTAAAAACCACCCCATAGTGTTTTTAAAGGTGTTGTCCAGAGGGAAAAAATATAAAATTTTCTAAAAAAAAAAAATCACATGAAGCAGTACATAGGTGTCAATAGCACAAAGATACAACTGCAATAGCCCAGTTGTCTCAGATTTGAAACATTTTCCGAAGTCATGATAAGGCAACCAAAAGGGGGTTGGCTTTTTTCAGAGTAGCCTTTGAAGCCTATATTTCTCTGGCTCTGTTCCCCAAGGCTTTCAACTTAAAGGGGTTGTCTCACTGCATTGATTCATCTCACCTCAGTCCTGTTTTCTTGGTTTCACTTTGAATTCAGGGGCGTGTTTACTGGCTTCCACTAGGCTGCAGTAGAGGCCAGGTCTGTAGCTGTAGCGACCAGCGCTGCCAGCGTATCAGGAGAGATCAAACAGGTCTGTAGCTATAGCGACCTGAGGAGCTGATGCAGCCCATACAAGAGGGGATATCTAGGAATAGGTAGGACACCGTTAATGGACATATATTGCAAAGTGACTTGTTTATGCAAGATCTTTAACATAAAAAGCAGCAATCCTTGTAGTGAGACAACTCCTTTAACAGAGGAAACAGGCAACATGAGCAGAGACTGGGGTTAGGATGAAGTGAGAACAACTAAGCCCAGCAACGGATCTGGAGGTTTGTACTTTTTCAAACAGGAAATGCTGCTGCTCGGCTGCAGAGAAGGGAGGCTAAATAGCGCACAGGAAAAGCACAAATTAGCTCATAAAGGTTCACAGGAGGATGAATCAAGACCTCGGCAAACCATAGGAGATATTGTTTTTTTCCTAGTTTCCTGAACAAACCCTTCTAAATGTGCACTACTGCTTAAAGAACAATGACGTCCATGTGGTAAGAAGACTGCCCCCCCCCCTCCCCCCCCCAAAAAAAATTACCGTTGCTTAAAGCATTAATTGCCTCCACTTTCTTATCGTTTGCCTGATCCATCATTTCATCTGTAACCTGCAAAACAAATGAACAGCTTAATCTATACCGTAGTATCCCCATCGTTAAACACGATAACCATTAAAAGGGTTTTCTCATGTGGCTGTTTCACTTCCTGGTAAGACTTTGGGTAGGTCTACAACATTGATTGACATTTCAGCTCTGCTATTCCTAGCTGATCCTGGTAGAGGTACTTTGGGGATTCCTGGGACTTTAACAGCAGGGTACTAGACTACATAGCTCTTTAGGGTTAAAGGTCATCAGTAAGAAAGATAAACAAGTTCCTGTGCTGCTGATAAGACACAACAGGGAGTGACAGTATACTGGCCAGGGCTGCTACAGCAGAGAGGTGGTTGGCAGTCTAGCAAACCTACTATTAACAAGCGAGAGACACATTTACCCTGTAATATCTCATTAACTCCAGCTTGGGCTCTATTTGGGGAATCACCATCAGAATGCCATGTTGCCTCAGCTACACACAAACCATTCCTTTTTTGCATCTTCGCTGCAGCCTGAAAAGTCTTGCAAACATGGTTGGACCCCGAACACCCAACCCTGTGGTTATTCTTAAAAAAAAAAAGCTGACTTATCTCTTACGCTTGCATTGGGTTCACGCTACATTATCCAAAGAATCAAGGGTTTCAAAACTCTTTGAGACTTGGGACTCCATAATACAAATTCTCCCGTCCCATATTAAAACCGGAATTAGGTTTCTTTCCTATATCTTCCCTACGCTCCCTTCCTCTCCCTTTTTTTCCTTCTTTCTCTTTCCCCTCTCTTAGGCGATGTTCACACGGCTTAAAATTGGACGTATTTCAGTCCGTAATTACGCGCCGGAGTACGCAAATTGCGGCTGGAATACGTCCCAGTCATTACGGTAATCCACAGTTCTCATAGAGAACTATGGATTACGTCTCCTCTCCCTGCTCGGCGAATCCGCCGCGGGGGGAGATAAGTGACATGAGAATTACTAGCAGCGTATACGCGCCACTGGTAATGCAAGTCTATGGGCCGGCGAAGTGCCGGCCCCCCCCAATCCCGCCCACACGCCGTAATTACGCCCAGCAATTAAGCCGTGTGAACATAGCATTACTCTGTATCAAACAACGTTGCAAACCTGGACTTTGCAAGGACAAACTCCTGATTTGTATTGTAAAGGTTCTGATGGGTCGCACCTTGAATCTGTTTCATACTTTTAGAATAAATGTTGTTTGACATTACTTTACATTGTCCTTGACCTTACTGTACATTGAGATAAATTACATCGACTGTATGTGAAATGAGACATTATACCCTTGGCGTTCCCCCCTCTTTCCCTCTCCTCCTGTACTGTTTATCTCCATGTTGGGGTAAATGTTCGATTATATGCGTAAACTTGAATAAAAAGGTTGAAAAAAAATGAATTAACAAGTGCTTCAAATACACCAACTGGTTATTGGAGAATCCTAAACCAACATCATCATGACAACTTGCCATGGTAGTGGTGGTCTTACTACTCTGATATCCTGTGGCCTACCGTCCATTCTCCCCCCTTCTATTACCTTCCCCTCTTTCCTTTCTTTCCCACATCCCTACGCCCTCCATTAACTACATCACATCTTATTATTTCCTTGTTGTAGTTTCACAGCTGAGCCGCATGGATGCCCCTAGGGAACTATTACGCTCAGATTGAGAACAAATCCTGCTTTATACAATGTGATCTTTTGAAAAGAATCATCACCAAATTCAGGAATCGCACTTTATTTTTGATGTTATGGCCCCTCGAACAATGGATCCTCTATGGACTTTCCATAACCATATATTGTACAACCTCAAAATCTTGTAAATCTGTGCCTAGCCTGGCTCACACCTTTTACTCTTCCCATTTCCCCTCCTTCACCCCATTCCCCTACTTTCCCTTGAAATGCTGAAATGGTTTAATTGTTAAAAACTTTGCAATAAGTTGGGTTTAAAAAAAACCCAAGCAGGAGATGAGAATTGTTCTAACTCTAAAGTGAAGCAAAATTGGAACAGTAATGTATGTGGCAATAATCTTTACCTCCCTTTGCCTAGATCTCTAAAACTAATCAATATCAGGGCAGGTTCACACAGCGTTTTGAATACGTTTTTCAAAATGCATCCAACACGTGCCCAAAGGGTATGTTCACACGATGTACTGCGGCGTGTACAGTACGCTGGCCCCTACGTGCGTACTCCAGCCCCATAGACATGTATTACTCGCGGCGCGTATTCGCCACAAGTAATTGACATGTCACTTATCTCCCGGTGCGTACAATACGGTCGGGGAGAGGAGGCGTAATCCATAGTTCTCTATGGATTACTGTAATTTCGGCGCGCATCACACTCGTATTAAGAGTGCAAATACGCCGCGAAAAGCGCACCGAAATTACCCCGTGTGAACATAGACAAAGTGTTCTGCGTGTTTGGCTGCAGCAGAAACGCACCTTAGGCCATGTTCACACGGCTTAACTGCGGGACGTAATTACGCCCCGCAATTACGCCGTGTGGCCGGGGGCGGGGGGGCCGGCACTTCGCCGGCCCATAGACATTCATTACCAGCGGCGCGTATACGCCTCTGGTAATTCACATGTCACTTTCTCCCCCCGCAGCGGATTCGCCGAGCAGGGAGAGGAGACGTAATCCATAGTTCTCTATGAGAACTGTGGATTACCGTAATGACCAGGACGTTTTCAGCCCTTAATTTGCGCACTCCGGCGCGTAATTACGGACTGAAATACGTTCACTTTTAAGCCGTGTGAACATGGCCTTACAGTTTTAAGTAGGGCGTCTGCTGCGTAAAATGAATCAAGAATTGACATGACAATTCTCTGAACAGATCCGAAAGACGCAAGTGAAACACGCATTGGCGATCACTCTGAACTCCAATGCGCAATATACATCACACTGCACATGTTTAAATGCGCGTTTGGGTCCGAAACACAGATCCAAACACGCATCTAAAAAACGCCGTGTGAACATCCCCTTTAGGCGAATACCCTTTCAATACCAAAAATACAAATCATTAATACGGTCACCTCCAACTCGTCGTCTCCCATTTCTTGAGGGGGCTCCTCATCTGGAGCAATCACGCCCTCGTTATCAATTACTAGGGAAAAAGAAAATATCATGTAGGAATATTAAACAAATGTAAAAAGTATAGATCAGAAAAAAGCAGCATCTACAAACTGCGATACTGAAACTGTAATAATCCATTCGTTTGTATGATCATCACATGACACAGGAAGTTACTAATGAAAGCTCCTGGTGAATAAATTAAGCGCTCTCCAAAACCATGACAAACGGATACAAAGATTATATTCAAAAGAGACATTTTTCACACAGATTTACATTTCTTCCCTGAAACCGGCATCTGAGACGACCCAAATTCCACAGTGTGCGCGGAGTTTAGTTCCAGTGTGAAAAAAAATAGTCTCAAAAAAAAAAAAAAAAAAAAGTGTCTCAAGTTAGAGACTTTGAAAAATAAATTATGATTTTGGATGTAATTAAAGAGCTGCCAGAAATGATTCCTGGAGGAGTGGGGGAAATATAAAGAAATGTTCATTTCAAATTCATTAGTTGCTATATTCAGATGCAGTCGACTAAAGGAAAGGCCGTTTGCTGTGGTGTTATACTCAGTAGTTACTTCTTCATGGGAAGGTTTTGGTAAAATCGCTCTTCATCAAGATGACACCGCTTTAAAAGGCAAATCAGAGCAACACTGCAGGGATTATGTGGTACAGATGTCCCCGGCTACAATGTCTTCAGGATACAATGGTCTTTCCAGTTACATTGTATCTTGAAACCGCACTCACCATACAGTGTCCTAGACTCTGCTGATCTGTAGCTTAAGTGATTGGAAGATCCAACCAATTATGAACACTTTACTTGTAAAACCTCTGTATTAGTGCAGTGCATGTGACTGGCGGTCTAGTGGCGCCTCTCTACAGTACAGTGCGGTACTACATGTCCTGTACTGCTCTTACATGAATTGGTGAGGTGCATGCAGTGATTGGTGGTCTATAGTGCCTCTCTACAGTACAGTGCAGTACTACATGTCCTGTACTGCTCTTATGTGTAGTAGTGAGGTGCATTCAGTGATTGGCAGTATAGTAGCGCCTTTCTACAGTACAGTGCGGTGCTACATGTCCTGTACTGCTCTTACATGTATTAGTGCAGTGCATGTGACTGACGGTCTAGTAGCTCCTCTACAGTACAGTGCGGTGCTACATGTCCTGTGCTGCTCTTACATGTATTAGTGAGGTGCATGCAGTGATTGGTGGTCTGTAGCGCCTCTCTACAGTACAGTGTGGTACTACATGTCCTGTACTGCTCTTACATGTATTAGTGCATGTAGTGATTGGCGGTCTAGTAGTGCCTCTCTACAGTACAGTGTGGTACTACAGGTCCTGTACTGCTCTTACATGTATTAGTGAGGTGCATGCAGTGATTGGTGGTCTATAGCGCCTCTCTACAGTACAGTGCGGTACTACATGTCCTGTACTGCTCTTACATGTATTAGTGCAGTGCATGCAGTGATTGGCGGTCTAGTAGTGTTTCTCTACAGTATAGTATGGTACTGCATGTCCTGTACTGCTCTTACATGTATTAGTGAGGTGCATGCAGTGATTGGTGGTCTATAGCGCCTCTACAGTACAGTGCGGTACTACATGTCCTGTACTGCTCTTACATGTGCCAGGATGAGCAGCTCCTTTGGATACCAGTGTGCCGCATTTTCTTTTCCTCTGGTACATTGTGTATAAAGTACATGTCCCAAAGAAGCTCCTGTCCTCAAGGTAAAAAGTGATTTCCAGCAGCTCTTTCTGATGTTATATGTAAAGACTTGCTTGATCTGAATTAGTATCTGCTTCATTTTCTTTCATCTTCATTGTACATTATGATGGTAACATTTTGGGAGGTCCGGCAACCAATTTCTAGTTTTCCATAGAGGATAAAGATTCCACAGCACTCGTTTGGATTTATGCTCATTAATTCTGAAAATTCTTTATAGGTGAAAATATATACATTTACAAAATATGGTTACAGAGGCCATATTTCCATACATAAATAAAGCGTGTTTTTTTCTCTTTAGTGATCCGGCTGAGAAAGGCTGTGTAACGGCCGAAATGTTCCTATATGGTCACCACGTTCCTTCAGCCATATGTCAAATATATGATTAATAATTTATGTATGGAAATACGGCCTTTGTAACCATATTTTGTAAATGTATATATTTTCACCTATAAAGAATTTTCAGAATTAATGAGCATAAATCCAAACGAGTGCTGTGGAATCTTTATCCTTTATGATTATTGAGTTGAAAGTAATCTTTCCACTTAGCACCCCCATTAATATATTCAAGTGCACGTCATTCTTTTCTAAATAGTTTTCCATAGAGTTATGGTTTCCAGATGCAATGGTCGTCCTGGAACCAAGTAAGAATGTGTTTTGAGGGACCACTGTATTCTAAGGCACTGATTTTATGTATTCTGATTTATGTAACTAGATGACAACACACTCTATGGCTTCCAAAGACAGAATCACGTCTTCTGTGGTCAGCGTGCTAGACAACCTGACCACACCACCAGGAGAGACATCATAGTCTTGCATGGGCCACAGAGCATCTACGCTGGATGAAGGACCAGTGGTCCTCGGTGCTGTTCAGTGATGAAAGTCAATTCACTCTCAGCAGAAATGATGGCCACCAACGATGGTGGAGACATCAAGGAGAGCGCTATGCACCAGCCAAATCAGGTCCTAATCAGCATGCAGTCCACGCTGATGTAAACGGTTACAATGGTCTGATGTGACACTTGGTTGATTCTCACATCCCTTAAACGAGCCTGGGGTTCTGTGACATTCATCATTCGGTTCCACAGGGCATTGGTTACAATGAAGTAGTCATCAGTGATGGAGCCAAAGGACGTCCACTTCTTTGCCTTTCTGTGACTCTTCCAGTCTCTCTATCTCTGGAGCAAACTGCTGATGACACTCTGTTACTCTCTAAGCTCAGTGGCCACTTCCATCTGAGAGCATCCTGCTTGAAGCCTTGCAATGATGAGGTACTGTTGATCAACTGTAAGGTGTTTTAGTCTCAGTGTCAAAATGTGAACAGCATGATGGGGAGGAATATTTGAATCCAAATTCGGATTGATCCCCTAAATTTATTGGGCGATTCAGGAATCAAACACCTGTTGGGAATTGTGCCATTAAGTTCTTTTTTAGAGATCAGCAAGTTGTGCATAAAGTACTGAGCAGTTGGACATGTGCATTCTAAAGAGATGGTCTCTTTTAGTTAATTTAAAAAATTTACATGAAATTTTACGTTCATCCGGAAATTTCAAGCAAAAGCCAAATATCCCTAAGGCCTCATTCACACGGCTTATTTGGGCGCGGATTGGAGCCGTACTGCGCGCCGGATTTGCGCTGCAATACGGCTGGAATCTGTCCCAGTAACTACGGTAATCCACAGTTCTCAGAGAACTATGGATTCCGCCTCTCCTACCCGCTCGGCGAATCCGCTGGGCGGGGAGAAAGTGACATGTGAATTACTAGCAGCGTATACGCACCGTAAATCATGACTGTCTATGGGGTCGGTGAGCTGCCGGCCCCCCGCCCCTCCCCCCCCTGCACGGCTGCCGGCGTAATTGCGGGGCGAAATCCGTCCCCGCAATTACGCCGGCAATTAGCCGTGTGAACCAGGCCTAACTCTGAGTAGTGTACGTTTGGTAAATAGGGCAAACTTAGTCCAATCTGAAATATGTTTGCTCTATAGAACTTTATGGCCCCTTCACGGGCTCGCCACTGTCTCTGATCCAAGAATGGACCTTAGGTTGGGGAGGGTTGACACACTGAACCCCTGCTGATCAACTGCGTGAAGGGGTCACAGCATATGAGCAAGGGCTGCAGCCTCTTTAGAAATTAACATGTGTTCGTTCAGTCCCATTAAGTTTTAAAAGTCTGGATAACCCCTTTAAGGCAAGGAAGGACCAACTATTTTGCTATTTATACTACTCCAAGAGTCAGTTTGCTTTCTTATTGCCTAGAAACTAAGGGCCACATGTATGAAAACTGTCTAGGTCTAAAATTCACTTTGTTGCCCATAGCAACCAATCAGAGCGCCCCTCTCATTTTTCCCAGAGCACTATATGAAATGAAAGGGGCGATCTGATTGGTTTCTATGGGCATCAAAGTGAATTTTAGACCTAGACAGTTTTCGTACATGTGGCCCTAAGTATTTTGAAAAGTCTACAAATAGCAGACATGACTGGTGGTGAAAGTGCCCATTCAAATGAAGTTGGATAGTTTATACAGAATGTGAGCATTTGCAATCAAGGAATCAGATTAACCCGTAAGGTCCAGGCTCCTTCATTGTTGCTGCTGCTGTAGTCATGACTGCATGTGGTGGCCAAAGGCCTCAAGCACATGGGCAAAGTGTTAACCAAATGCGGTAGCCTCGAAACATGAACCCAGCCTTTAAGAGGTGTTCCCATGGAAAGGATATGTCAGACATGTCAGATAGGTGTGGCTGTACTTGGAACTGCTATAACACAGGTGTCAAACTGCGGCCCTCCAGCTGTTGGGAAACTACAACTCCCATCATGCCCACTGTTATAGATTATACAAATGCATGATGGGAGTTGTAGTTTCCCCAACAGCTGGAGGGCCGCAGTTTGACACCCCTGGGATAGAATAGAGAGGACTGCACAAACACGACCTTATCTCGATTCTGCAAAGCGACTTTCAGGGCCAGTTCTCAAGACAAGTGTGGATCGCAGGGGCTGGACCAGCACCTATTAGATACTTATGGCTTATCCTGTCCATAGAGGTCTGTGATGGGAACACCAATTTAAATGTTCACCTTTAACCACTGCAATTTTACTCTGTGTGAAGGATGCAGACAGAAGTTACCAAAAAAGCGGGAATTAAAGATGAATTGAGGTGAGCTGCTGTCAATTACCAAGTGCTAAAAAGCCAACACGAGTTTGTGGCAATTGTACAGCAACTTAGTGTAATACTATCACCATACAGGCTCAGTCCAGAAATGATGACATGATGCTCTGGTTACAGGACTATGAAAAAATACCCAGAGGGTGGCTGCACCTCTCGGATTGTGATCTGGCGAGTGCTGGCAAGAAAGGAGCAGTCAATGAATTTGGGGTGCGAGTGTTACCAAGCAACATAAGTGCTGCACAACCACCTTTCCTCGCTCAGGAGTAGCTCTGGGTGTCCATAGACCCGTACACTCTACTGCTGCACCTTCCATAGTCATTTGTGACTTGTTCCCCTTGAGTTTGAAGTCCACGGCCACCCAACGATGCAACATGTACGAGGAAAGCTCATGTGTGCCAACTATTGGTTCAGATCAGGTAAAGCTGTGAACATGGCCCTAAAAATTGTGGTGTTTGAGTAATTAATGTCCCATTTTTTTGTAAATTGGTAGCGTAGCCGTGACGGGGCTTGCGAGCTTGCATATTGGGGCCCCTGGACCAACTAATACCTCATATTTAACATTTTTCCATATTTTTTATCTGCCCAACAGTGCTGGGGAGCAGAGGGTGTCTGTTTTGTGTTGGACACCCCAGAAGTACTGGGGCAGCCCGCCTAATCTAATAGTATGGGTGTCACTAATAAGTTGTAAGTCAATGGTGCACCACACGTAACTGTATTTATGACACCCTTCTGTATTGCCTTTTTTGTATGCAATTGTAGTACCAACAACCACCCACTCATGCATTGAGACTATGTGAGTGGTTGTTCTATTGGTATTTTTGCATTTGTGCAATCTCCCCATGCATTATACTGTGGCTTTTCTGCATGCTGGTGTGAACAGGTATTAAATTGGTTTGCAGTTTTTTATCATCTAATTGTTCCCCTAGCAGTGGGGTGTGTGAGCTGCTGCTCAGCAATTAGCTGCACCTGTCAATTTTTCCCAGTTAGCATAAAGGCCAGAGTTGCCAGCTTCTGGGTTCAGTTTAGTCCAGTAATGGAGCTGTGAAGATGGGCCAAAAAATTGTGGAGTTTATAAAGTCAGTGAAACTCATCTTAGTACCCAATCCTCCTAACGCATGGCACGGTGTTAGAGGGGTTGTCTCACTACAGACATTAATGGCATATCGCTACCACCTGTCTCCTAAACAAACCCGGAAACCTCTCCGTTCTGAACAGAGGTGGTCGGGACTTTCCAATAGACACGAATGAGGGTTCCGATTTCAGCCGAGCACCGTCGCTCAGTTAAACTCAGAACTCCCATTCAAGTCTATGGGACCTGGACCTATCAGGCAATGATGGCGTTTCCTAGTGATAGGCTATCGTTGTCTTTAGTGAGACAACCCCTTTAAGTGATGAATTACAAGCGGGGAGGAACACTAAATAACTTTGTTAGAACTTACCCAGGTCACTTTCTTCACTTTCTATCTTTTCTGTTGGAATATCATTCTCTTTCACAGGTTCTTCCTGCAAGGGTAAGATATGTACAAGTCAAACAATCGTAAAGCGTAGAGGGAAGCAGCCTGACAGTGTAACCATTACCCCCTGAAAAGGGTTGTCTAACCATAAACATGTAGGGAGTGGTAAAGGAAGACGTTTTACAAATTTGCTTTATTTTGCTATGTTGAGAAGATGAGAGACATTGTATCTGCTCTGAGTGCATACATGTTTCTCTTGTAACCGTCCTGCTCTCCCCTTCTCTCTCTGCTCTTTGTCTTATCTGAGAGCAGTGAGTGATGTCACCACAGGTCGGCACACAGGACTGCAGGCAGCTTGAGAACAGAGTGCGTTATCTCTAACAGAGAGAGTAATTACTTTTGTTTACTTTGAGCTCTAAAGCCCTCTGGAGTATAGATCTCCTGCTCTCATGTCAGTGCAATTAGAAGAGCTGTGAATACATAGTTGATATGCTAATCACTGCTATAGAACCACCCACAGCCTGACCAGGATGAGGGAGGAAGGGTGATTCTGAAGTTGCCTGTGGGTCTGGGAAACAGCATGATGAAACCACCCCTTAACGACCTAGCCAATTTTGACCTCTATGACAGAGCCCCATTTACAAATTTGACATGTGTCACTTTATTTGGGAATAACTTTTTAATGCTTTTAGCCATTCAAATAATTTTGAACCCGTGTTCTCATGGCATATTGTGCTGTAAGATGGTAATGAATTTCAGTCAATTAAATTCTTGTTAATTTGTGAAAAATATTAAAATATTGTAAATGTTTTTTTTTTTTTAAATTCAAAACTTTCAGCATGTACCGTTACCATTTAGCTTCGTCTACTTTATGTTGACATCATCGTTTAAAATGTATTCTTTTCGTTTTACTACTTGGGGGGGGGGGGGGGGTAATAAATTTAGTAGCAATTTTTTATATTTTCAACAAAATTTGGAGCAGGTTTATTTAGGGACCAGTCCAGGTCTTTTTTGAATTCCCTTTTTAATGGTTTTTCATTATAAACATATGACATATTTCTGTTACTACTCATGATGGGCGTCAGATGTGGCTTCGGGGAGGCCTGTATGTTAGACACCCCATAGATGTCTTCGACGTAAAAAAAGACTGACCCCCTTAAAGTATCCCAAACAGTATTTTTGAAGTTAGCTAACCCTCTAGGTATTTCACAGGAATTAAAGGGTTGTCTACCTCAACCTCTAAATGCATTTGGACGATCCTGAACATCCAAACGCCATGGAGGGTGGATGGAGCAGGCTCACGCATTGAGCGCCCTCCATAACAGCAGGGCAGGGGACGGAACTAGCTCCAATCCTTGCTATTAACGACGTAGGTGCCACAGTTCCTCCCCGTGACCGGCCCCAACACGATGTAATCGCGGGGTGACGATCAGGTGCCATGGCAGCTGGAAGCCTCATGCAGTCACCCCATAAAATAAACCTGCTGTAATAACCTGTAGAATTAATAACGGGTTATTTAGTGTGTAATGCAAAAAAAAAAAAAAAAAAAATTTTTTTTTTTTTAAAGTTCCGCAGTAATTTATATGTGAACACAAACTATACCCCAAAAAACAAACTTTCTCCTGCATAAAACAAGTCCTCATACAACTGCGTCAGTGAAAAAAGTAAAAAAAAAAAAGTTATGGCTGCCGAAACCCAGGGAAGCAAAAACTAAAAAATGGAGCTGGTCATTACGGCCTGGCGGGGTTCAAGGTCGGACCAGAGATCAATGTTTCAGGGACACTCTGAAGATGGCCACATACATTCGATAAATTCCACAGCAGGCGAGTCCCCCGCTTTCCTTGATGACAGTACTGGAAAAATAAATGTAAAAAAAAACAAATACAAAACACTTTACCAGGGATCTTTACCTGACTGGTTTTCGTTGGAGATTGTTTCGGAGGTGGAGATGGGATAGTTGCCCCCAGGCTGCAGAATAAAGGAACAAGCGTTCAAGTGTTACCTCAATGCATGACAGCAAATTATTATTATTATCATCATCTACTACTTCTTGATGGAGCCACGGAAATCTACAAGAATGAATTGGATGAAATGTGCTCCCTTTCTGAGCACATTAAAGGGGTTGTCTCACTACAAAGATTCACTCTCAACATGTAGGGAACAGTAAATGAAGACTTTTTCAAAATATATTGCTTTATTTTTCTTTGTTGAGGAGATAAAAGTGATGTTATCAGCGCTGAGAGCACTCAGGTTTCTCTAGGTTACTGCCCCGCTCTCCCCTGCTGTTTGTCTTATCTGACAGAAGGGATAAGGTCATCACACAGGTTGGCAAGCAGATCTACTGGCAGCCTGAGTGTTATCTGATCTACTTTCTGGATACCACAATGGACATTCAAGACCACTGGCTACTCACATCAGTATACCACAAACCCACAGACAGAACGGACTACCTGAGAAACGACAGCTTCCAGCCCAAGCACACAAAACAATCCATTATATACAAACCAGGCTATACGGGACAATCCATTAAATACAACCAAAGGGTATAGGATACAATCCATTTTATACAGCCGCCCATAGGATAAATCCATTATATACAGCCCAGGCTATAGGATACAATCCATTATTACAACCAGGCTATAGGATTTCAATCCATTAAATATTACAGCCAGGCTATAGGGGTACAATCAAATTTTATACAGCCAAGCTATATGATACAATCCATTATATTACAGCCAGGCTGTACGATACAATCCATTATATACAGCCAGGCTATAGGATACAATCCATTATATACAGCCAGGCTATAGGATACAATCCATTATATACAGCCAGGCTATAGGATACAATCCATTATATACAGCCAGGCTATAGGATACAATCCATTATATACAGCCAGGCTATAGGATACAATCCATTATATACAGCCAGGCTATAGGATACAATCCATTATATACAGCCAGGCTATAGGACACAAACCATTATATACCCGCCAGGCTATTAGGATACAATCCATTATATACAGCCAGGCTACAGGATACAATCCATTATTACAGCCAGCTATAGGATACAATCCATTATATACAGCCAGGCTATAGGATCATCCATTATATTAGCCAGGCTATAGGATTCCAATAGCCGCAAATTAAATTTTAACAGCCCGGCTATAGGATACATTCCCATTATATACAGCCAGGGTTATACGGTACAAAAAAAACCATTATAACAGCCAGGCTATGCGTACAATCCATTATATTACAGCCAGGCTATGCGGGTACAATCCTTATAATACAGCCAGGCTATAGGTACAAAAAAATTTCCATTTTAACAGCCGGCTATTGCTTACAATCCATATACAGCAGGCTAGCGGTACAATCCATTATATACAGCCAGGCTATAACGTTTCATCCATTATATACAGCCAGGCCCATCGGTACAATCCATTATATACCAGCCAGGCTATCGGTACCAATCCATTATATACAGCCAGGTATACATACAATCCATTATATTCAGCCAGGCTTATCGGTACAATCCATTTATATACAGCCAGGGTTATACGGTACAATCCTTTATATTACAGCCAGGTATTACGGTTCAAATCCATTATTTTACGCCAGGCTATACGATACAATCCATTTAAAACAGCCGGTATACGATACAATCCATTATTTACAGCCAGGCTATAGGATACAATCCATTAAAAAATAAACACCCCGGCTATACGATACAATCCATTAAAATACAGCCAGGCTATACGATACAATCCCCTTATAAACAGCCAGCTATACGATACAATCCATTATAAACAGCCAGGCTATACCATACAATCCATTATAAACAGCCAGGCTATACGATACAATCCATTATATACAGCCAGGCTATAGGGTACATTCCATTATATACAGCCAGGCTATACGATACCAATCCATTATATACATGCCAGGCTACGTACAATCCATTTATATACAGCCAGGCTATCGATACAATCCCATTATTAAATTACAGCCCGGCTATACGGTACAATCCATTATAAAACAGCAGGCTATTCGGTACCCAAAACCATTATATACAGCCAGGCTATAGGAACAATCTTATTTCTCCGCAAGCTTATACTGGACAAACACTCTCTATCGAGGACAAATTCTCCGATTGGGATACAAACCACAAGTGACGGGACAATCAAATCAGCAAAGCGGCCGCCATTAAACCAGAGAAGTCTGCTCACTACAAAGGACCCAGAAGGAAAACGAGTGCCCTAGTTGTCATACAACCCCCAGCTGGAATCCTACAAAAGGATTGGCAAGGAACTTCAGCCTTACTACATAGGACAACCAGGATGTGGAGTCGGCAAGCTAAAGCCCCGGGTCCAAATCTCAGTTCCCAAACCCTCCGACCCCTCATAATACGCGCATGTTTAAAGTGATAACTTTACTGTAGTAAATGGTAACATCAGGTGGTTATCACCTTATGATACAATAATCAGCTATTTAGGTAGAACAGACACGACCCAAACAAAGGGGAACAATGTTTTGATCTTTTGAACCACTTGTGGGTAGATGAAGAAAAAGCTGTATTTGTATCCAAGTCCATCTGGCACCAACATTGGAAAGTGTTAAAGAGACCTGGATAAGATTTTGGTCAAGATTTCAGAGCCCCGAGGATTCAGGAAGTATTGAAAACCAAGGCAGATTTCGCAAATACAACAAAATAATAAAAATTAACTTTTTGATTTTTGGAGCAAAACAGTAACAATGCAGTTTCGGAAGAATCTGCAGAACTAAGCAGATGAAAATACCCTTTAAAGTCACATTTATGTACAAGATCGGTAAGGCCCGGTTCACACGGCTTATTGCCGGCGTAATTGAGGGGACGGATTTCGCCCGCAATTACGCCGGCAGCCATGCAGTGGGGCGGAGGGGCCCGCAGCTCGCCGGACCCATGGACCGTCATTATCTACGGCGCGTATGCGCGTAAATTTTAAATTCACGCACTTTCACATCCGCCCGGCGGAATTCGCCGAACGGGGTTTGGAGAGACGGAATCCATAGTTCTCTATGAGAGCTGTGGATTACCGTAGTTACTGGGATGGATTCCAGCCGTATTGCAGCGCAAATACGGCACGCAATCAGTCCCATTTTAAGCCGTGTGAACGAGGCCTAAGATACTGTATATAAAAATTTCAGTTGCCTTTATGTACAAAGCATGCAGTGGATGGAGAGATTGGAGCTTGGAAGTCACAAGTTCAAAACATTGTTACCATTTTGCTTTCCCCGTGTAAAATAATTTTATTGGATATGACTTTAGAACACAAAAAAGTAACTATTACAAAACACTGTAGGAACATTTGTGGGTCTCTGAATTTGTTCTGAGAAATTTGTATCGCCTCCATCAGATCCTGCATACATGAAACCCCACATCTGACTCATTATTTCCCGGCTAGAAACGGCCTCTCTACACTAACTTGGGTTGGGGGAAAAAAAAGCCGGTGACCCACAGGGGCAACATCTCTAAACAATGTCAGGGTTAAAGGAATTGCCTTCAGCCACAGCAGTTTAGATGAATGGGTTGAACTCTTCTATTCTCTGAACAGCGGTTGAAAAATTTTAGCTAAAATCTGTTTGCCCCGGAGGGAGAATCTTTTTCCCTGGGGCAAGCGCTTTTTGCCCCCCTATGTCATCATTACATCCTCGTTTGAGGCTAAGATATGGACAGTAGCACCTGGCCGGACCAATGCCTTTGCTCTTTGCATCGAATACGGACCAAACTAATTATATATTTTGGGATCGGTCCCTTTTTACGACTCCGACTCCTGCAAAATAGCCACACGACTTCCGATCCACAGCTGGGACAACAACATATTCCCAGTCCCCCTCTCCTTTGGCAACCACCAAACCTGCGGTGTAATATTTCGGCGCGGGCCCCGCAGGCCCCAACTGAAAATGGCCCTCACCCTCCTGCAGAACAGGTGCAAGACCTGCAGACACATCCACACGCGACAGTGTACCTTCCCACAGTCACAGCAGGTGCACAGAAATAGGGGGACATTTTCCTGCAGGTCTAGCAATGTGGTGAATCTCAATGTGTGTGCAATGTCCGACCACAGGCCTTTATGTGGGGGAAACATTGCAGAGACTCAGCCAGCGCATGAACTCGAACTGATTCACCATTAACAGCAGAACAGATCTCCCAGTGGCCGCACACTTCTCTAGAGAAGACCACTCTATTGAAGATATGTAGGTTGTGGTTTTAATGGGACATTTTAAGACGCAGAGGGAGAGAAAGGAATGGGAATATAAGCTAATGCAAAAATGTCCAACTCTGCAAAATGGACTTAAAGGGGATTTATCGTTTGAGCTGCTCGTGCTGTTCTGCTAATTTTCTCAGATTGAGTTTGAAATCCAGGGGCGTGTCTCCCCTCCCACGAGGCGTGTCTCTCCTGCCAGGAGGCGTGTCTCCCCTCCCACGAGGCGTGTCTACCGTCACTGAAGAACTGTGACATCATCATTTTGTTTGAAGCAGGGGATGCAGAGGGTTGTCTGGATATAACAGCTCTGTAGCCTCCTGCATGCTTATTTCTGCAGCCTTGAGGCTCCAAACTCCAGCAAGCACCTGTCATATGTCTTAGTTTACACACAAATGACATTGAAAGCCAGCAGCTTTAACTTCTAGTGGTCTTAACCCAAATTGTACTGACAACAGGCAGAGACCTTTACTCAACTACAAGGACAAATGTCAGCTTCAAGTAAAGATCTCTGCTTGCTGTCAGTAACATGAGAGTGAAAACAATGGAGGAAGAAGCACTCAGCTTTTAGAAAAGACCATGCTCAGCCTGTTACTACTTGGGCTGTTGGTGCAGCGGTAGAGTTTTAGCTTTACAACAAAGGGGTTTGGAGTTCTAGTCCCTCACAGGGTATTTTTTTCCCCCCCTAAATTCTCCACATATGTATAGAGACCTAAAATATATATGTCAATCTCTATAATGATATATATATACACATACATAGCTCCCCTATATCATGTCTCATCCCACAGAGTATATGCATTGTATCACATATGTTGGAAGTGCTTGGTGTGACTGTGACAATGGGACACTATATAGGGGAGCTTTGTGTGTGTATAAATAAAATTGTAGATGTCTACACATATATTTTCATATCTTTACATATGTGTACAATTTATAAAAGAAAAAAATAGAAAAAGAAAAAAAAAACTACTGATGGGGCTTGAACTCCCAACCTCTGTCTTGCAAAGGTGATCACCTAAACACTGCACTATACAAGCAGCTTATGCAGACACATTGTTGAATCCTTATGTTATACACTACAGATGATGACATCATAAGGAGGCGGGGCTTTCATTAGCCCTGAGGAACAGAACGCCTTCTTTTCCAAGTAGCAGCTTAAGGACTGGACCTGTGAGGAGATGAAACAACCTCTTGGCAAAAGCACTTTAAACAGGCAGTAAGTGCCCAGATCCTTCCCCCTAGAGCTGGGAGATATATATAGAGACAGCAGACCTTGGTTTCACTATCAATTTTAACAGCTCAGAGGGGAGTAAACACAGAGTGTGCAGGCAGCCAATCACAGCGCAGGGGGCGTGGCCGGGGCGTTTCCCGTCTAGGAGCGTATCCCAACAGGCTGAATGAAATGTCAGCCAGCCAATCACAGTGCAGGGGGTGTGTCTAGAAAATCGACCAGGGGGCATTTTGACCAGCATCAGAGCAACAGCAGAAACAGAATGCAGATTTACAGAGAAGCTCATATCTGCTAAACCAAGTGACAGAGGTAATGCAACCCAATTACAAAAGTGCTTATTTTTACTGTCCCCATAATCTAAAACATGATCTTTGTGACGATAAAACCCCTTTAATATTCATTCCAGCTTCATGTCACACTATGTATGAACTGTGAGGGTCACAAATCACCATCTCATAGCAAACAGATAACAGCAAGAACTACTGATCCCTCCGTCACGCCTCACAAGATTCCAGATGGTTTATTTCTTGACCTGTTGCATTTTATTTTTTTTCTTATTCAAAAACTTTATTGAAAAAACAACAAGATGGTATACATCACACAGTTGGTATACAATCTGAGAAAGTAAATATAAAGCGTAGATTTGGTGTACAAAATCAAATAAAGATCCCCGAACAGTCTGAATCATTTACATTTCTTAAGAACTGTAGAGCATTCAAAAATCTACTTCCCACAAAACAGGTATACCAATACACAGTATATACCTAGAAATCTACCTAGTAGGAACTGGGCAAATGGAAATATATATATCCTCCCTACTAGGACGTTCGGATATAGCCACTGAGGAATGATTTGATACCATCTACAAAAAGTCAATTTTGTTATTTTTAAAGATTCTAAGATCCTTTGAAGGTCCATGTCTTCTGTGTATAAAAAGTCTGTGAATTTTCAGTTTCTTGTATAACATCAGTCTGAAGGGAGCTAGTTCTCTCGAGAGCTCACCATCAAATATACTCAGTTAGCCTCAAATAGGTATCGCCTCATTTCTTCATTCTTCCACTTTGATCTAACAAACAAAGGAGCCTAATCACTTTTGTTTACTTTAGCTCTGGAGTTTCTCTGGACTTTAGATAAATATCTCCTGCTCTCAAGTCAGAGTAATTAGCAGACCTTTGAATATGAAGCGGATATGCTAACCACTGCCACTAGATTTGGTCATGCCAAGTAGCTGCAGGGATACCCAGGGAGGCCCCAGTGATAACTATATATGGGCAGTGGTGTCATTGGAACTTCCCAAAACTTACATTTACTGGAGACCAGTAACTGATGCCACACATTGGCGTCCAATAACACATGGATATCATATGTATTGGAATGGTTACTATTTTAATTTTACATTTACAAAAAATAAAGCTAACCTATCAGATGGTTTATGTTTCCCCATACGAGAGCAGGATATGATCGAGGGAGAGGAGCTGAGCTCTGTGATATATAGGGTTATATGATAGAGGAGAGAAGCTGAGCTCTGTGATATATAGGGTTATATGATAGAGGGAGAGAGGCTGAGCTGTGTGATATATAGGGTTATATGATAGGAGAGGAGCTGAGCTCTGTGATATATAGGGTTATATGATAGAGGGAGAGAAGCTGAGCTCTGTAATATATAGGGGTATATGATAGAGGGAGAGGTGCTGAGCTCTGTGATATATAGGGTTATATGATAGAAGTAGAGGAGCTGAGCTCTGTGATATATAGGGTTATATGAGAGAGGAGAGGAGCTGAGCTCTGTGATATATAGGGTTATATGATAGAGGAGAGAAGCTGAACTCTACGATATATAGGGTTATATGATAGAGGAGAGGAGCTGAGCTCTGTGATATATAGGGTTATATGATAGAGGAGAGGAGCTGAGCTCTGTGATATATAGGGTTATATGATAGATGAGAGAGGAGCTGAGCTCTGTGATATCTGGAGGGCCGCAGTTTGAGGATGCCTGGTTTAGAGCGTCGGGCCTTAATGCTGCTCACTCTCTGGAGGCGATGGACCGTGTAAGTTGCTGAATCTATAGCTTATATAGAGACATGTGATGTTCTTAGAACAGTACAAAGGGACACAGCCTAAACAGCACTGGGATGGGAACAGAGGATGTTCCAAAATAACGTGTTCACAAGAAGAAGCAGGTGAGGAACCCATAGGAAAGAATTCAACACTCATGACCATGGATATTGATAGAATATACATTAAACGTGTTATAGGTGCGGATACTACCTAACCTGGGAATGGGTCCTCCACACAAAACAAAGAGTGGCTTGCACTTACTCACCGCTCTCCATTCTGTTCTATGGGTGTTCGGCGCACAGGTGAGCGCTGGGTGCGGCTGCACTCTTTTCAGGAAAGCCAGCAACCTACAATCAAGTGGCATTCCCATTTTCTGGATTACTTTTAAACACAAAGGCAAAAGGTAAAGACTATTAACCAAATACATTGCTGTTCTGATTTTGCTTCTCTTCAGACTTAGGAGCAGTTCTTATCTCCTGCTTTTGCACACAAGCTTTCCTAGTTACCGCCCACCTCTCTCTGCTTTTACAGGCTGCAGCAGAGGTCAGGATGATGACTCCCTGCTGAAAAGACAAGAGCTTATTCGTATTACCTACTAGAGCTCTGTAGGCTTGTGCACTACCGTTTACAAACCTCCAGGACTCATGTCAATGTAACAGGTTCGACTAGGGATGTCAGAGCTGGTATGCCAATCACTGCTGTAGAACCACCCACAGCCTGACCAGAATGTGTGGGTCTGAAGCCGCTTGTGAAGAGTAAGATGGAAAAACCTTTTTTAAACTTCCTGATTCTTCTTTTGACTTCTAGCTACCACGGTCACATGCTATTGCTTGTTTGCTTTCAATAGGTGACTTCAGGCTAGAACATGTGACCAAGATACACACTGGGAATAAAGGACTTAAAGGGTTAGCTTTTAACATAACTTGAAGACATTTTCCAAATACAATGCTCTTTTGATATTACCTTGTTCAGAACATGAAAGATTATCTGCTCCGAGTGCAGACTGGTTGCTCTGGTTACCGTCCTGCTCGCCCTTCCTGACTGGACAGAAACAGGGAGTGACATCACCAGCACTGCCAGCAGCGTGAGAACAAAATGTTAGGGTATGTTCACACGGCGTATTGCGGCCCGTACAGTACACGCGTGTTTTGGAAGTCGCACTGATCAGCGCATATTCCCAAAGCACTGGGGGCTAGCCAGGGGCCGGCCCTATCAATATGAGTTGTCAGCTGCGCGTAACCACATGTCACGATCGTATTGTACGTGCAGGGAGACGACGCGCAATCCATAGCTCTCTATGAGAGCTATGAATTACAGTAATTGCGGCAAATGCGTGCCCAAATACACAGCAAAGTACGGCGTCTGAACACACCTTAAGGCCTCGTTCACACGGCTTATTCAATCCGTAACTGCGGGACGGATTTCGCCTTCTTTTACGGGTTGAATAAGGGGCGGGGGCTGGGGGAGCTGCTCGCCGGCCCCATAGACAATGCATTATCTACGGTGCATACGCGCTATAAATGTGCCTGTCACTTTCTTCCCCCGCGGCGGATTCGCAGAGCGGGGAGGAGCGACGGAATCCATAGTTCTCTCTGGATTATCGTAATGACTGGGACGGATTGGAGCCGTACTGCAGCGCAAATACGGCACGCAGAACGTCTCCAATCCGCGCCCAAATAAGCCGTGTGAACGAGGCCTTAGGGTACGTTCACATGATTTATTGCGGCACGTACAGTACATGCCGCAGCACATCGTGTGATTCGGGAGCTCGTGCTGATCAGCACGTAAGGCGCAAGGGGGCTGGCAGCCCGCCGCCCTCTCCCCCCCCTTAACATGCATTACTCGCGGCACGTAATCGCCGCAAATAATTGACATGTCGCTTATCTCCCCGCACTAACAATACAATCATTTTGTACAAGCGGGGAGAGGAGGCTTAATCCATAGATCTCTAGAAGAGCTATGGGTTACCGTACTTGTGGGGCACATTTCCCCACGTATTAAGCGCAGTACACCGCAAAGTGCACCCCAAAATAAGCCTAAGGCAATGTTCACACAGTTGATATGGAAACTTTTCTGAGCATTTCCTCCAAAACACCTTCAGTTCATTCCAGGGCTGTGGAGTCGGCAAGCCAAATCCCCGACTCCTCAGTTTCCCAAACCTCCGACTCCTGACTCCCTCATACACGGCGCATGCTTAAAGGGGTGTTATCGTTTGAGCTGCTCGTGCTGTTCAGCTAATTTGCTCCGATTGAGTTTGAAATACAGGGGCGTGTCTCTCCTGTCAGCAGGCGTGTCTCCCCTCCCAGGAGGCGTGTCTCCCTTCACTGAAGAACTGTGACATCATTTTGTGTAACCCCTTAACGACCCTGGGCGTATGAGTACGTCCCAGGGCCGCTAAGGGGCTTGGCAGGGGGATCGCTCCGTGACACCCCCCCCCCCCGCACAGCCGCCGGGGTTAGCGGCAAATCGCCGCTAATACCCGGCAGTAACAGCGCCGGCGGGTGGCTCCGCCTGCTGGCGCTGTTTAACCCATCAGACACCACGGCAAAGATGGCCGCGGCGTCTGAATTAACGCCGATCGGTGCGGTGATCGGCATAAGCGCAGCGATGCTGCACCGATCTGACGACCGGGCATGGTGGTGGGGAGCCTTGTGAAGGCTCCCGTCACTTACCCTGGCCGATTTGCCCCACTTCCGTCCGCAGACAGGAAGTGGGGAAACCGCCATCTTTGTACACCCTAATGCATTGCCTATGCAATGCATTAGGTTGTATTAACAATCGCGCCACCTAGTGGTCAAGTACCACAGGTGGCCTCAATGTTACAGTAAAAAAAAAAATAAATAAATAAAGTTTTAAAGTACAAAAAAAAAAAAAAAAGATTAAAAGTTCAAATCACCCCCCTTTCCCCATTTTACAAATAAAATCATTAAAATAATAAAAAAGTTACACATATTTGGTATCGCCGCGTCCGAAAAAGTCCGATCTATAAAAATATAACATCATTTATCCCGTACACTGAACACCGTAGAAGAAAAAAAAATCCAAACGCCAAAATTACGTTTTTTGGTCATTTTATGTCACTCAAAAATGGAATAAAAATGATCAAAAAAGTCGCATGCATTCCAAACTGCTAGCGATAAAAAGTACACTTCAGCCCGCAAAAAATGCCCCCTCACTGACGTCCATAGCTGTTAGTACAAAAAAGTTATTGGTCGCACAAAATGGCGCCGTGGCGCAAATTTCAAAAATAGAAAATGTTTGGAATTTTTTTACTGTACCAAAACATAACGGAAACCCTACATGTTTGGTATTGCGGATGCGTAAGAAAACCTGAAGAATACAGATAACACATTGTATTAACCGAGATTGAACACCGTTAAAAGCAAAACCCCCCGCAAACATGGCGAAAATACATTTTTTTTCACAATTTGTCCCACTTGGAATTTTTTTGCGGTTTCCCAGTATATTCTATAGTATAGTGAATAAAAACGATTAGAAAGTACATCTTGTCCCGCATAAATAAAAGCCCTCGTGTCTATGTAGGTGGAAAAATAACTAAGTTAGGGCTTTCATAAGGCGAGGAGGGAAAAACGAACGTGTCACCAAAAAAAAAACGCCGGGTCCTTAAGGGGTTAATGCAGGGGATGCAGAAGGTTATCTGGATATAACAGCTCTGTAGCCTCCTGCATGCTTATGTCTGCAGTCTTGAGGCTCCAAACTCCAGCAAGCACCTGTCAAATGTCTTAGTTTACACACAACTGAAAGCCTGCAAGCTGTTACTTCTAGTGGTGTTCATCCTAATTGTACTGACAACAGGCAGAGATCTTTACTCAACTACAAATGTCAGCTTCAAGTAAAGATCTCTGCTTCCTGTCAGTGACATGCGAGTGAAAACGATGGGTGGAGAAGCAAATCAGCTTTGAGAGAAGGCCCTGCTCAGCTTGTAACTAACTTGGGCTGGTGGTGCAGAGGTAGAGCAGCAGTGATAGACTATTGTTTTTACAACGAAGGGGTTTGGAGCTCTAGTCCCTCACAGGGAATATATTTTTTTCCCCCTAAATTCTACACATATGTAGAGGACTAAAATATATAGGGTTAATTTTATAATGATTATTTTTATACAATATATATATTTATTATATTTATATTTTATATTATATTTTATATATAATATATATACACATACACAAAACACATATAGGGCTCCCCTATATCATTTCTCATCCCCCAGAATATATGCATTGTATCACGTATGTTGGAAGTGCTTGGTTTTGACTGCAAGGATGGGCTATATAGGGAAGCTTTGTGTGTGTATATGAATAAAATTATAGATGTCTACACATATATTTTCATATCTTTACATATGTGTACAAATTTTAAAGAAAAAAAAAAACAAAAAAAACTACTGATGGGGCTTGAACTCCCAACCTCTGTCTTGCAGAACTGATCACCTAAGTACTGTACTATACAAGCAGCTTATGCAGACACAGTGTTGAAAACCTTATGTTATACACTACAGGTGATATCATAAAGAGGCGGGGCTTGCATTCGATCTGAGGAACAGAACGCCCTCTTTTCCAAGTAGCAGCTTAAGGACTGGATCTGTGAGGAGGTGAAACAAGCTCTTGGTAAAAGCCCCTTAAACAGGCAGTAATTGCCCCAAACATTGACCCTAAAGCTGGGAGATGTACATAGAGCCAGCAGACTTTGGTTTTTACTATCGATTTTAACAGCCAGAGGGGAGTAAAACCCGAGTGTGCAGGCAGCCAATCACAGCGCAGGGGGTGTGGCGGGGTGTTTCCTGTCTAGGGGCGTATCCCAACAGGCTGAATGAAATGTCAGCCAGCCAATCACAGTGCAGGGGGCCTGTCTAGGGTGTGAGAATCGACCCAGGGGGCGTTCTGACCAGCAACAGCAGAAATAAAAGACAGATTTACAGAGAAGCTCATATCTGCTAAAGCAAGTGACAGAGGTAATGTAACCCAATTACAAAAGTGCTTATTTTTACTGTCCCCATAATCTGAGACATGATCTTTGTAACGATAAAACCCCTTTAAGTGATAACTTTACTGTAGTAAAATGGTAACATCAGGCTGCTTATCACCTTATGATACAATAATCAAGCGATTTAGGTAGAAAAGACACTGACAAGCAAAAGGGTAACAATGTTTTGATCTTTTGAATGTGTAGAAGAGACCTGGGATCAGATTTTGGTCAAGATATGCTTGAATCTGATCCAGACCTGAAAACCAAAGGCAGATTTCCCAAATACTAACAAAATAACAAAAATTAACATTTTGATTTTTAGGAGCAAAACAGTAACAATGCAGTTACAGGAAAGAATCTGCAGAACTAAGCAGATGCTTAATACTTGCAAGTCACATTTATGTACAAGATAGGTAAGATGACTGTATATAAAATTGCTCTTTGCACTGCATCAAACTAACTGGACCAACTTATATATTTTGGGAGTCGGTCCATTTTATGACGACTCCGACTCCTGCAAAATAGGCACTGACTCCGACTCCACAGCCCTGGTGCATTCTCATTGATTCCTATGCAGAACAGCATTGTAGTTCACATGCAACAAGGTTTTTGCGCTGGTTTTAGGCTGGATCTACACAGCAAGTGTCAAAATGGCGTCCAAAATCCAACTGCATGTTGACCTTTGCTAGACTGCTGTTTTCCACGTGGATTTGCTCAAATACTGCAGACGGTTTTCGGATTTGCCATCAGCCCCATTCAACTGACAGTACGGGCATCCGACGACAGCCCGGCGGAATTTACAACATGTTAAGATCTTGTTATCTAATGATTGAATTTTGGATTAGCTGCTCTATAGCCAATGGGATCAGCAAAAGTCAGCAATTTTAAGGAATTTGGTGAGTTTTTACAAAATGTCTATTAGGGCGCATCCAGACGACGAGTAAAATGTACTCTGATTCGAAAATTGAAAACCATGTTAGACGACGCTGTTCTCAAGCGTATCTCGTGGATTAACTCCTTAATGACCGGCCACTGTCTTTTGGCGTCGCTGCAGACATCAGAGTTTGCGGCTCTCGGCGCCGCAGCAATGCTAAGATCAGGGCTGTACTACACAGCCCCGATCCCAGCGCAGCTCCTGCAAGTGCTGGGGGAAACCTCCGAAACCCGGTGCTTTAACCCCGATTGTGGCGGATCATCACTGCAGCGCAATCAAAGGGTTCCCCTGCTCTGTCGGGTGATCGGGACACCCGGTGACCCGACAGAGCCCGGGGGGAAACGGGCTGCACAGTCAGCCCTGGGGACCTAGAGTGGCCCCAGAGCCGTCTGTGTAACAAGCCAGTGATCAGGGCAGACTATGTGCTATCCTGATCACTGCCTGTGTCAGACTGACCCAGATTATAATGTATTAGTAATGTATTAGCATATTCAAATGCTAAGTGTAAAAAAAAAAAAAAAATTTAAAACGTTTCTCCCTTCAGGGGTTTGTAAAAAAAAAAAAAAAAAAAAAAAAATATTTGATAAAAAATAATTGTGCATAAATTACACACACAAAAAACCCTACACATATTAGGTATCCACACAACCGTAATAACCTGTAGAATTAATCTAACAAGTTATTACGTCTGAAATGTGCTTGCTGTAAATAATGTAAAAAAAAAAAACAAACAAAAAAAAAATTGTAAAAAAAAATTTTTAAAAAAATGTCTGCAATTATTTATAAGTGAATTTAAACTATTCCCCCATAAAGTACAACTTGTCTCAAATAAAACGAGGCCTCCTCCAACTGCGTCACTGAAAAAATAAAAAAGTTAGGCCTCGTTCACACGGCTTATTTTGCCGCGGATTGGCGCCGTACTGCCCCGCCAGATTTGCGCTGCAGTGGGCCCCAATCGGTCGGAGTAATTACGGTAATCCACTGCTCTAATAGAGAACGGGTGGATTCCGTCGTCCTCCCCGCTCAGCAAATTCCGCCGCGGGGGGAGAAAGTTACATGACTTTATCCAGGCGAAATTTACGCGCCGTGGATAATGCAAGTCTAGGGGGCCGGGGAGCGGCGCCCCCGCCATGCTCCGGCCCCGCCCGTCCCGCCCCTTATTCACGGCGATTTGTGAGCCGGATTGCGCTCACAAATCCGTCGGGAATAAGCCGTGTGAAAACGGCCTTAAACTGTTGAAACGCAAGGAGGCAAAAAACTAGAAAATGTTTGGTCATTAACTGCTTTTCAGGCGTTCGGCTTAAGGCCTCGTTCACACGTCTTATTGCCAGCGTAATTGCGGGGACGGATTTCGCCCCGCAATTACACCGGCAGCCATGCAGCGGAGGTGGGGGGCGCAGCTCGCCGGCCCCATAGACAGTCATTATCTACGGCGCATGTCTCTATGAGAACTGTGGATTACCGTAGTTATGGGACGGATTGGAGCCGTACTGCAGCGCAAATACGGCGCGCAGTACGGCTCCAATCAGTCCCAGAATAAGCCGTGTGAACGAGGCCTAAGGGGTTAAGGTTGCTTTTTTCTGGTGGATTTAGGCAAGGTTCACACGGCTTATTGCCGATGTAATTGCGGGGACGGATTTCGCCCCGCAAATACGCCGGCCGCCGTACAGCGGGGCAGCTCGCCGGCCCCATAGACATTCATTATACATGGCGCGTACACGGCGTTAATAATGTGCATGTCACTTTCTCCCTGCCGGCGTATTCACCAAGCAGGGAGAGGAGACAGAATCCATAGTTCTCTATGAGAAACTGTGGATTACTGTAATGCCAGGGTCTGATTTCAGACGTATTGCAGCGCAAATACGGCACGCAGTACGGCTGAAATCAGTCCCAGAATAAGCCGTGTGAACAAGGCCTTACAATCAGAAAACGAGTCCCACTCATCTCTATGGGTGTTTGGACGCTGATCCTTGAACTAGATGCAAAATGTTCTGGACGCGTTTCACACGAGTACTTTAGCCATCCCCATTGACCTCAATAGTAAATTTTCCGCACAGAACATGTGCAAAGTTTTTTTAGTTCTTAAAAACTGACCAATGAAAATACACATTGTATGAACTATAACACATTTTCTATTGAGCTCTATCGGGGATGATGACTTTCGGTTGTAGACGAGTATTTCAAGTCTAAAGCCGCAACTTGAAATACTCGCCATGTGGGCGGAGCCTTAAAAGGTTTTTCCCCACTATAAGGATTGGTTTTTAACATACAGGGAAAGGTAAGTGAAGACTATTACCAAATACATTGCTGTTTTGATTTTGCTTTGGTCAGAAGATAAAGGGGACATATATGAAAACTGTCTAGGTCTAAGACTGTCTTGGTTATCCACAGCAACCAGAGGTCCCCTTTTATTTTTTTTCAGAGCACTATATGAAATGAAAGGGGAGCTCTGATTGGTTGCTATGGGCAACAAAGAGTCTTAGACCAAGACAGTTTTCATGTGGCCCAAAGGTTTTACCTCCTCCTAAGAGCACACAAGTTTCCCTGGTTACCGACCACCTCTCTCTCCTCTGTTTCGGATTTCTCATTGCTCCAAACTGTCGTCAGTCATTTTCGACCGTGGTCAGTCACTCCCTGCAGTCTTAGCAACAAAGTTTCTTTACCTACCTAAATGAGACATTTTCACTCCTTAGAGCTCTGTAGCCTTGGGTACTACACTTTCTAAACCTCCTACAGTCGTGTCAGTGTCACAGGAATAGCAGGGAACAGTAGAGCTGAGGTGTCCGTCACTGCTATAGACCTACCCACAACCTGAACAGGAAGTCTAAAGCTGGCTGTGGCACTGTGAAACTGCATGGTGAGAAAACCCCTTTAAAGCTAGGTTTTTGATTGCCTCTTATGACCCAGTGATATTGTTCTTTTGAAGTTTAGGGGGTTAGAAGAACCAGGGGAGATGGTGGATTGCAGGAGACCACTGGAATGGAGGAGAGTAGAGTTTTATTTTATTTTATTATTATTTTTTTTTAATCAGGGCACCAATACCAAAAATAGATTTTTATAAAAGACAACCTTATAACGGGGCCGTTCACTGTTACACAGTGTGATATCTGTCGAGAAACTGACCCCAATGGATACCATGATGTAGCTGCCCCTATAGAGACCAACGGGGCGAACGTGGATGTTTAGACTATGGGCCACATGTATGAAACTGTCTAGGTCTAAAATCCACTTTGTTGCCCATAGCAACCAGAGCCCATAGCAACCAATCAGAGCGCCCCTTTCATTTCATATAGTGCTCTGGAAAAATGAAAGTGTCGCTCTGATTGGTTGCTATGGGCAACAAAGTGGATTTTAGACCTAGACAGTTTTCATACATGTGACCCTTGTCGGTGATCTAGGCCTTGTGTGCAGGGTGACCAAGCGTACGTGTCCCACACAGAAAGCGTACACAGTCCAGACAGGGCTACACGGGCTCTCCTGCTCTCCGGGGCAGCGGCGGATACCTCATAGTATCTGGCGAGGTGGAATGTTTTTGTACATTACCCCGGCAGACGCCACAGACTTGTGTATAACACCGTGTGAACGGCCCCCAGCAAAGCAGAGCACCGGCAGCGCAGCACGAGAGGTTACTGAACCTTATCCGCACCTTCTGTACATAGAGCGACGGGCAGAGCAATTCTGACACTGTAAAGGCTAGTTTTCTCACACCACGGCTTCGTATTGGAAACATTAAGAAGCTTTGACGGCGCGAATTAACGGGCTGAAATCGTCCCAGTCATTACAGTGAATGCACAGTTCTCATAAGAGAACTATGGATTAACGGCTCCTCCTCACAATACGCCGCGGAGATAAGTGACAGGTCAATGTACTAGCGGTGGCGAATACGCTACCGAGTATAATGCAATTACACCCCACCGTAACTGTCGAGGCAGAAATACGTCCGCAATAAGCCGTGTGAACATGACCTTACAGGCAGAACCAGTCTGGGCTTTGTTACATATCTCCCCCCCCTGAGGACAACTGGGAAATCAAAATCAATACGGGACAATACAGGATGTGCCCAGTGTGGTATGATGGGAAATCTACAGCAAAAACACTGGAGGGAGCGGAAGGGGAAACGCCTGTGGCCGCTGTACAGGCAGTCAGGTGACCCCCACAGCAGTGACAAGGGGGCAGTGGGGGGGGGGGGATTCATGACCGGGAGGGGGGCGGGCAGGCGGCTGGTTAGGGAGCATCGTCACAGACACGCGTTTTGCGCGCGCGGGTTTTTATTTCGCCAGCGGTTACCCGTGCGGAGTCAACACCTGTGAGCGTCGAAGCACGCCCGCAAAACACCCGTCTCCGACGCAGTTGTGCGGCGTCTGGCGGTTGGGCTTGTGCTCGGCGTCGGGAGGGCGCGCTTGCCTTCAAGGGGATTTGCCACCCATGCAAAATTGATATAAATAGCAGGGGGCACACGCGACAAGAGTCGCGTCGTCCCGCCGTGGCGGCACCGCGCAGCAGCACTCCCTGTCAAGAATTGACAGAGAGTCTCTTCTCACTACGTGCGCGGACTTGACCCGCCGGAGTCTGTGAATATTAACGCGTTTCCAATAGGAACCATGATTAATAAACTAGGCGTATATTTGGCCGCGGATCACCGCGTCCGTGAACCTGCGGCCATATCCACCGTGGAACAGGCCAGTTAGGGAGCAGCACGTCATAGTGACAGGGGGGGGCAGGCCAGCAGAGCGACTGGTAGCGCGGGAGAATTCATAGTGACGGGCACGCAGGTGCGACTGGTAGGGGAGAAGTCATGGTGAGGGGCAGTCAGGCAGGTGACACTGCGGTAGGGGGAGAAGTCATGTGACGGGGCAGGCAGGCAGGCGACTGGTAGGGGGAGAAGTCATGTGACGGGGCAGGCAGGCAGGCGACTGGTAGGGGGAGAAGTCATGTGACGGGGCAGGCAGGCAGGCGACTGGTAGGGGGGAGAAGTCATGTGACGGGGCAGGCAGGCAGGCGACTGGTAGGGGGAGAAGTCATGTGACGGGGCAGGCAGGCAGGCGACCGCTTAGGCGGGAGAAGTCCAGTGCGACGGGGCAGCAGTCGCATGGTGACCTAGTAAGGGGGGAGAATTCATGTGCACTGCCGCAGGCAGGCAGGCGACTGGTAGGGGGAGAAGTCATGTGACGGGGCAGGCAGGCAGGCGACTGGTAGGGGGAGAAGTCATGTGACGGGGCAGGCAGGCGACGGGTAGGGGGGAGAAGTCATGTGACGGGGCAGGCAGGCAGGCGAGTGGTAGGGAGAAGTCCATTGGAATAAGGTAGGGGGGCAATGCAGGCATGCCGACCGGGTAGGGAGAATTCATGTGACGGGGCAGGCAGGCAGGCGACTGGTAGGGGGAGAGTCATGTGACAGGGGGGCAGGCCAGGTGACTGTAAGGGTAGAAGTCATGAGACCGGGGCATGCAGAGCAAGGGACTGGTAGGGGAAAGTCATGCGAGAACGGGGCAGGCAGGCAGGTGACGGGTAGGGGGGAGAAGTCATGTGACGGGGCAGGCAGGCAGGCGACGGGTAGGGGGGAGAAGTCATGTGACGGGGCAGGCAGGCAGGTGGACGGTAAGGGTGGGAGAAGTCAAGTGACGTGCAAGGCAGGCAGGTTGACGGGTAGGGGGGAGAAGTCATGTGACGGGGCAGGCAGGCAGGTGACGGGTAGGGGGGTCAGGGACCAGCACGGTTTTCCCCCCACATCTCCCTCTGTGGACGCCTGCAGGATCCCCGCCCCGGGTGTTGTGGATTTGCGGGCAGGTCTCCTGGAGGATTACAGGGGATTTGCTGTGGAATGATCTGCAGTAGATCCTCGCTGTGTGACCCTACAGCTTTGTGTGATCGTTCTGTACATGAGCCTCTGGCAGAGACCTCCATAGACTGTGACCAACGAAGAGGAGCCGTCCCATCTCAGCGGGGGTTGGGCGGCGGAGAATGGCCTCTACCGCCCCTCACAGGGGGCAGGACACTTAATGAGGCAGCGCAGCTCATCCTCAGCCGCTACACAATTACACCACATTGTGCGGTTACCAAAGCGCTCCACCTCTTCCAGCCATTCTGTGAACCAAGGCCGTAGCTCCCGAGCTCTGCAGGACCGCCTCGATTACTCCGACACAAGCGAACGAACACCAAACCCGCAGCTTCTGCAAACTTCCTTGGTGCCATGCTCGACGGAGAACGCCTCAGTGTGCACACAGCACAGATGAGGACAGGCTAGTCCTGGAAAGAGCAGCAAGCCGAGGTGAAGAGGTGCGCTCGGGGGCGGGCTAAACCGACAACGTCCCAGGCGAGGGCAGCAGGGAAGGCGCCAAATTGGTACAAACACCATAGATAAAAAAAAAAAAAATATAAGGCACAATCACGTCCCACAGCAAGAACGCGACCATCGTGCTACCACCCCTAGGTAGCATAAAGTCACCGTCCTAGGATCACAGCAAGAAGGGCGCCATGTTGCTTCACCCAGGGAATATACAAGGCACTGTCCTCGTCTGTAGTACGAGACCAAAACAGGACGATCACCATGTTGGTACACCTAGGGGTACATAAGGCAGCCGTCCCCTAGGCATCAGCAGGAAGGATCGCCAGTTGGGTACCCCCCAAGGAGTATACAAGGCAACTGATTACATGTCATTGCGCGAGACCACAAACAGATGGTCGCCATGTTGGTACAACCCCAGCAGGGTACATAAAGACAAGTAGGCACTGTCCGAGTCTGTGAGGTGAAACCACAGCAGGGAGGGCGCCATTTTGGAACACCCAGGGAGACCATAGGGCACCGTCCCAAGTTGTCAGACGAGACCTCAGCAGTAACGATGCCATGTTGGTTCACCCACAGGATACATAAAGACAGTTAGGCTCTGTTCGAGTCTGCGAGGCGAGACCACAGCAGGGAGGGCGCCATGTTAGTACACCCATGGAGTGTATATGAACAGCTATCCTAGTCCTGCGCCAATGCGAGACCACAGCAGAAGGCCGCCATTTTTGGAACCACAGGGTAGACCATAAGGCACCGTCCCAAGTTGTCAGACGAGACCTCAGCAGTAACGGTGCCATGTTGGTTCACCCACAGAGAATAGAAGGCACCGTCCCAAGTTGTCACGGAGGGCGCCATATTGGTACACCCGGGGAGGGGTACATACTGGCACGTTCACCTCCCCAATTTACAGCGAGTACTTGTGCCTGGAGCCTTAACCTCTACTGGTACGGGAATATCCTGTGTGCATTTCAGGGTTTGGCCGCCCGTGTGACGCCACACTGCTGAACGGTGACATAGCGGCCAGCCCCGCCCACTGCTCAGGCCCTTCACCTGAGGCGGCCAGCACACTGCCTGATTGTTCGGCTATGAGCCGGTCACAACCTCCGCGGCGTTGTCGCCAGTGTAGCCCTCATGCGGCCAGTGCCGCGCCCCGCACCGCTCTCGGGTCCCCTCCCTGCGCTGATGTCAACAGTGCGCTGCTCGCCGTACTAGGCCCCCGCACTGTTACCGGCGGAGTGAGGAGACTCGTGGCGCTCTCCTAGTGTAGGATGCGCGCTGTGTGGGCGCCGGCCGCCTGGGGCCGCCTTACAGGTCAGGCAGCTCTTTTCCATTACTTGTAACTGTCGCGTCTTCTTCATTGCTGCTCAGAAGCACGGTCGGCCTGTTGCCCCAGCAACCAATCACCGCGCAGCTTTCATTTCTCAAGGGCCCTCTGACGTGAAAGCTGCGCGGTGGTCGGTTGCTAAGGGCAACGAGGACAGTTTTTGGTGAATGCACGTTTAACCCCTTCCTGCCACAGCCTATTTCTCTTTTAGTCACGGTCGCTTTTTTCTTCCCTGCCTTCAAGGCACAAGATGTACTTTGTAATATCGCAATTGGCCACTCCATGTAATGTACTGGGAAACCGGGGAAAAAAAATATTTTAAGTGGTGTCAAACATTGAAAAAATCATACAGGGCTGTGGGGTCAGTAAAAAGCTCCGACTCCCTCATAAATGGCGCGATAACGCTACCCTGGTTAAATGGTAACGTCAGGTTTTTTATCACCCTTAGGGCTTGTCCCCACGGCAAGGGTTATAGTCTGTTTTTAGAAACCATCTGAAAAACGACATGCAAGGCTCCCCATAGACTTAAAGGGAACTTGTCACATAGTTTATGCCCCCCTTGCTGAGGGCAGCACAAGCTAGTGACAGACCTGCTGTTTCCAGCGCTGTGTCCCTTATTCTGGAAGATGCTGGAGTTTTTTAGAACATTTAAAGGGGTTGTCTCACTACATTGATTAATCTCATGTCAGTCCTGTTTTCTTGGTTTCATTTTGAATTCAGGGGCGTGTTTACTGGCTTCCCATAGGCTACAGTAGAAGTCAGGTCTGTAGCTATAGCAACAAGTGCTGACAGCCTATCAGGAGAGAGCAAATTAGCTGAGGAGCTAATGCAGCCTATACAAGAGGGGATATCTAGGAATAGATAGGACACTGTTAATGAACATATATTGCAAAGTGACTTGTTTTTGCAAGATCTTTAACATAAAAAGTCAATCCTTGTAGTGAGACAACCCCTTTAATGCTCAAATCTTATTCATAAGCAGGTGTTAGCCCCGCCCACCAACAGTTAGGCTATGTTCACACGGCTTAAAATGGGCCATATTTCGGTCCGTAATTACACGCCGAAGTGCGCAAATTACGGGCTGAAAACGGCCAATTCATTACGGTAATCCACAGTTCTCATAGAGAACTATGGATTACGTCTCCTCTCCCTGCTCGGCGAATCCGCCGCGGGGGGAGATAAGTGACATGTCACTTTCTAGCGGCGTATACGCACCACTAGCAATGACTGTCTATGGGCGGGCGAGGTGCCGGCCCCCCGCTCACTACCCCGCTCCCGCCCCAGGCCACACGGCGTAACTGCGGGGCGTAATTACGTCCCGCAGTTAACCTGTGTGAACATAGCCTTATTCACATGGTTCTACCTATTCTAAGTAATAGGTTTATCAGTTGAGGTGGGCGGGGCTAGCCTCAGGTGGGCGGTACTTGAAAAAACTGACTCTTTTCTGCCTGAAAACTGCAGATTTGATCATTAAATGCTCTAAAACTCCAGCATCTTACAAAATAAGGGGAACAGCAGGTCTGAAAATGAACTGAAGGCGTTTTGGAGGCTTTTTTGATGCTGTTTTGGGAGCTCCGAAAGCAGCGTCCAAATAATCCGTTTGAATTTACCCTTGTGATACAATAATCAAGCTGTTTAGGTAGAACATAAAATATATTTATTGGATACAACTTTAGAACACAAAAAACTTTAATAAACTGTAAATACACAAAACGCTGCAGTAAGTTAGAAAAACGGTTTTCAGCAACAACATCCTGATTTGTGAAGTCTCTGAATTTGTTCTGAGAAATAGTATCGCCTCCATCAGATCCTGCATACATGACCTCACATCTGATCTCATTATTTCCAGACTAGAGAACGGCCTCTCTACACTAACTTGGGGGCAAAGCAGTGACCAAAGGGGCAATATCTCTAACACTGTCAGGGTATAAAGGAATCGCCTCATGCAGTCAGGTCTGATGGATGGTTGAACTCTCCTACTTCTTTGAAAGCAAGTGAAAAATTTTGCATTTATTTGCTGGGCTGAAGATGAATTTCCTGACAGACTGGTGTCCAGGGCTGTGGAGTCAACAAGCCAAAGCCCCGACTCCTCAATTTCCCAAACCTCCGACTCCTGACTCCCTCATACACGGCACATGTTTAAGTAATAACTTTACTGTAGTAAAATGGTAACATCAGGCTGTTTATCACCTTATGATACAATAATCAAGCTATTTCGGAAGAACAGACACTGACAAGCAAAAGGGTAACAATGTTTTGATCTTTTGAACACTTGTGGGGTAGCGTTGAAGAAAAAGCTGTATTTGTATCCAAGTCCAGTCTGCACCAACATTTGGAATGTGTAGAAGAGACCTGGGATCAGATTTTGGTCAAGATATGCTTGAATCTGATCCAGAGCCCAGAAGGATTCAGGCAGTATTGAAAACCAAAAGAGGGATTTCCCAAATACTAACAAAATAATAAAAATTAACATTTTGATTTTTAGGAGCAAAAACAGTAATAATGCAATTACAGGGAAAGAATCTGCAGAACTAAGCAGATGCTAAATACTTGCAAGTCACATTTATGTATAAGATAGGTAAGATGACTGTATATAAAATTACAGTAGCCTCATGTACAAAGCTGTAGTGGATGGAGAGATATGGAGCCTGAAAGTCACAAGTTCAAACCATTGTTACCATTTTGATTGTCAGTGTAAAATATATTTATTGGATATGACTTTAGGACACAAAAAAATTATAAATATGCTAAAACACTGCAGGAACATTTGTGGAGTCTCTGAATTTGTTCTGAGAAATAGTATTGCCTCCATCAGATCCTGCATACATGACCTCACATCTGATCTCATTATTTCCAGGCTAGAGAACGGCCTCTCTACACTAACTTGGGTTGGGCGCAAAGCGGTGACCACAGGGGCAACATCTCTAACAATGTCAGGTATAAAGGAATTGCCTCAGCCACAGTCAGTTTTGATGAATGGTTAAACTCTTCTACTTCTTTGAAAGCAGGTGAAAAATGTTGCTCAAACCTGTTTGCCCGGGGGCAGAAACTTCTCCCCTGGGGCAGCGCCTTGCCTGCTCCATCTCATCAATTACACTCCATGTGTTGAGGCTGAAGATATGGGAGCAGTAGCACTGGCCGGACCCAATGCCTCTTAATCTTTGCATCGAACTAACTGGATCAACTTATTATATATTTTGGGAGTCGGTCCCTTTTATGACGACTCCGACTCCTGCAAAATAGGCACCGACACCAACTCCACAGCCCTGCTGGTGTCTAATGATATGAATAACTTTCCCCTCATTGGGAAGGTCAATCGCCACAATGTTAGAATTGAGGGCTTAGAAAAAGCATGTCCCCTTATCGAGCACATGAGGGACTCACCCAAAGTAAATGTGTTGTATGCAATCAGCAGCCTCAGTCTGTACTCCCTTCCTTCTTTTTTTTTTTCTTGCCAAGTATACAGTCACTGGCTGCTCCTACCTGGATATATTTTCATTTTTTCCCCTTAGTTCATTAGAATTGCTTCTAGGTGCACAGTAAAGCCACTAAGTTTACTTACCTGCAGCTGAATACAGGATTTCTCACTGCTGCCACGTGATCTGCCCTCTGAGTTGTTGAAACACACAGCATGGTTGTGTGACCCAGAATTGTATCTATGCCTTCCTATCAAATAGACTAGTGTCTTAAATGTGTTGTCTCACTACATTGATTCATCTGACCTCAGTCCTGTTTTCTTGGTTTCATTTTTGAATTCAGGGGCTACTCCTAGCCTGCAGTGACGAGCTGCTGAGGACACCAGGTCTGTAGCTATAGCGACCAGCACTGGCAGCCTATTAGGAAAGATCAAACAGGTCTGTAGCTATAGCGACCCGAGGAGCTGATACAGCCCACACAAGAGGGGATATCTCAGAATAGATAGGATATTGTTAATGGACATATATTGCAAAATGACTTGTTTATGCAAGAACGTTAAAGGGAACCTGTCACATAGGTTACACCCCCCTTGCTGAGGACAGCACAAGCTAGAGTCAGACCTGCTGTTTCCAGCACTGTGCCCCTTATTCTGTAAGATGCTGCAGTTTTAGAGCATTTACCCCTCAAATGTTATTCATGAGCAGGCATTAGCCCCGCCCACCACAGGCTAGTCCTGCCCACCTGACAGTTATTCACATGTTGCTACCTATTCAAAGTAATAGGTTTATCAATTGAGGTGGGCGGGGCTAGCTTCAGGTGGGCGGGGTTTGAAAAAAAATATTGACTCTTTTCTGGCTGAAAACTGCAGATTTGAGCATTAAATGCTCTAAAACTCCAGCATCTTACAGAATAAGGGACACAGCGCTGGGAACAGCAGGTCTGACACTAGCTTGTGCTGTCCTCAGCAAGGGGGACATAAACTAGGTGACAGGTTCTCTTTAACATAACAAGCAAACCTTGTAGTGAGACAACCCCTTAAAGGTTAATCAGAGAGCAGGTCATGTGACTTAACGGAGCAAGTTGCGTCAATAAGAAATCATATGTACAAGTGCAGGTTAGCAATATTACTGGCGCTGCAGTGTACCTAAAAGCACTTTCTAATGAACTAAAAAAAGAAAAGCAGAGCGCTCTTTTAACCAAACCTCCCAACTTTCAGAGATTGCAACGAGGGACACATCAGGCCACTCCTAAAAGTACATGACATCTCACCAGGACACGCCTCTGACCACACCCACACACTTCCCAATTATTTTAGACAGCCAAAGAGGGCTACTTACAGCTCAAGGTATAAAAGATAAGTTTTTATAAATGCATAACTATATGCTTGAATAGGTTTTCATTAAAATATAAAAATCATTGAAATGTAGACATTTTCAGGATCACATTGCATCTGATGATGACATTTTAAATAAGTTGTTATCTAATACACAGTTAGGAAGCAATCAGATACTTTGTAAAGCAATATATTCATTTTATTCGCGCAAATATATTTCCCACATCATCGGTCAAGTACTCTAACGGACTAAGGGCCACATGTATGAAAACCGTTTTGGTCTAAAACTCACTTTTTTCCCCATAGAAACCTATGGGAAAAAAGTGAGTTTTAGACCAAAACCATTTCATACATGTGGCCCTAACTGGTGTTAAAGGGATTTTTGCCACGAAGTAAAATTGATGTGGAAAGCTTGCCAATGAAATAACAAACATTTTCACCTTTCATTATTATTAAAAATTCCGCACCGTTTTTGTCTTAGCTGCTCCTTTAGTGATCCATTGTTTACAGCTCATCTCCAGGGGATACGACCAGGGCTGAGAGCTCCTCAGTAATGGTCGCACATGCTCAGACATCACCTCTCAGACAGCTACTGAGTGCTCAAACCCCAGGTGCTGTCATTCTACTCCCGTCCTCTGTACTCCTTAGTAATTAGTCAAACAGTGCAAATAAATTAAAAAAAGAAACCTCAATCAGTTTGTGCATTGATAAAGAGAAAAAAAACACAGGTTTGGTTCCTGCAGGGATTTGAACCTAGGACCCTTGTGCCTGGAGGAAAAAACTTCACCTCTCAGCTACTCACAATGCTTTACATAAACAGACCTTTCTTTGACTACAGAGAGGAAAGGCCTGGTGATGTCATCCTGCTGGGTCACATGATATGCAATTCAAACAAAACACAAACGCCCCCGTCTGAGCACACAGAGCTGAAGAACTGGATTGCAGGAGGTGTGAAATGAGATCGTAGCAAAACCCCTTTAAAGTATAATAATACAAATAAAAGTTAATAAAAAAATAAATAGTAAAAGTTCAAATCTGAACCTTTTGCCATTTTACAGATAAAAAATATCGCCGTGTTCGTAAAAGTCAGATCTGCTAAAATACAGTATCATTTATCCCGTACACTGAACACCATAGAAGAAAAAAAAAAACTAAACACCAAAATTGCAAGTTTTTTGGGTCATTTCACGTCCCCTAAAAATTGGTATAAAACTGATTAAAAAACAGACACATACATACATTCATACCAAAATGGTAACACTTCAGCCCGCGAAAAAAATGCACCCTCTTTCAGGTCCATAGGTGGTAGTACAAATAAAGTTACTGGTCGCAGCAAAAAAATAGAAAATGTTTGGATTTTTTTTACGGTACTAAAACATAACGAAAACCCTACATATGTGGTATCACCGGAATCACATCAACCTGCAATAAGCAGTTGCCCCAAAGGGAAAAAAAAAATGCAAACATGGCGCAAGTATTTTTTTTTCACAGGTCACCCCTTGAATTTTTAGGCGGTTTTTCAGTATATTCTACAGTCCCTGACAGAAGTTCTGTCGCTTATCCACGTTGTGGAAACCAAAGCGTATAACCTGACTTAAAATTCATCTATTGGTTTTAGGAATGACTCATATGAAAGCTGAAACCCTCCCAGATGAGGTTTTTGTAACGAAAATAAATTTGCTTCACTGCTGAAATATTGATCATGTAAAGAACACAGGTCAGATTTTGGCAAGACAAAAGTTTTGTCGCCTTGTCATATAATGCACCCAATCCTGGTTTACAGCCTCACCTGTGCTCACTAATTGATCGGTTAATTAGTGGGTGTGTATAAGAAGAACTCCAGGAACCCAGACCTTCACTTGAACTGCAACTTGACCTCTGACAACATGCCAAAAATCCATCCAGCGACCAAAGTCTTGATTATTAAGAGGCTGAAGACCAGATCCACTGCAGAGGTGGCTGGCACCTTTAATGTGTCTCAGCGTCAAGTACAAAGAATTAAAAAAAAGATTTGAGGAGACTGGAGATGTTTTTGACAAGCCCAGGTCCGGCAGACCCCGCAAGGGAACTGCTCAGGAGGAACGTTTGTTGGTTTGAAAATCAAAAGCCTCTTCCACTTCAGCACAGCTCCAACAGGACTGGTCACCTCAAGTCCCTGTGTCAACTAGAAGTTTGTAGGATTCTGTCTCAAAATGGCCTCCATGGTGGAATCAATGCCTAGAAACCAGCACTTAACAAAAGGCAATTAAAAAACCGTGTGGCATTTGCCAAGGCCCACAGCCTGCTAAACGGATGGACGCTGGAAAAGTGGCAGAAGGTGGATTTCTCAGATGAATCTTCAGTTGAATTACACAACAGCCGCAGAAAATACTGCAGGAGACCTACTGGAGCCCGTATGGATCCAAGATACACTCAGAAATCAGTTAAGTTTGGTGGTGGAAAGATCATGGTCTGGGGTTACATTCAGTATGGGGGTGTGCGAAACATTTGCAAGGTGGAAGGCAATATAAATAGCCTAAAATATCAAGAAGTATTAGCTACCTCTTACATTCCCTATCATAAAAGGGGTCACATTTTGCAGCAGGATGGTGCTCCATCTTATGCATCCATCTCTACATCAAAGTTCCTCAAGGCAAAGAAGATCAAGGTGCTCCAGGACTGGCCAGCCCAGTCACCAGACATGAGGTGTTCCAGGACTGGCCAGCCCAGTCACCAGACATGAGGTGTTCCAGGACTGGCCAGCCCAGTCACCAGACATGAGGTGTTCCAGGACTGGCCAGCCCAGTCACCAGACATGAGGTGTTCTTCCCAGGATGGCCAGCCCAGTCACCAGACATGAGGTGTTCCAGGACTGGCCAGCCCAGTCACCAGACATGAGGTGTTCCGGGACTGGGTCCAGGCCCAGATCACCAGACATGAGGTGTTCCAGGACTGGCCACCAGCCCCAAGTTCCAAATCCAGGAAACATGAGGTGTTCCAGGACGGGCCCGCCCAGTCACCAGACAGGAGGTGTTCCAGGACTGGCCAGCCCCGTAACCATACATGAGGTGTTCCGGGACTGGCCAGCCCAGTCACCAGACATGAGGTGTTCCGGGACTGGCCAGCCCAGTCACCAGACATGAGGTGTTCGGACTGGCCAGCCCAGACCACCAAGGCACCAGACATGAGGTTTGTTCCATGGCATGAGTGCCAGCGCCAGTCACCAGACATGAACATCATTGAGCATGTTTGGGGTATGATAAAAGAGGAAGCTTAGAAGACAAAACCAAATAATCTTGACGAACTCTGGGAGGCATGGAAGACTGCATTCATTGCTATTCCTGATATCGTCATCACTACATTGTCGAAACACATGGATGCAGTCCTTCAAGCTCATGGAGGTCACACAAAATATTAAATATGGCTCTAATAGCACCACAACTTGATTCACCAAGGTTATGAAACATATCGTTGTATTGGAAGTGAATTATTTGTTTGATTTTCACATTACTTTCTGTGGGTGACAAAACTTTTGTCTTGCCAAAATCTGACCTTTCTGTGTTCCTTACATGATCAATATTTCAGCAGTGAAGCAAATTTATTTTTGTTACAGAAACCTCACCTGGGAGGGTTTCAGCTTTCATAGTCATTCCTAAAACCAATGGATGAATTTTAAGTCAGGTTATAAGCTTTGGTTTCCACAACATGGATAAGCGACAGAACTTCTGTCAGGGACTGTATGGTGCGGTGAACGACACTATTAGAAAGTACATCTTGTCCTGCAAAAAACAAGCCCTTATTTAGCTATGTAGACGGAAAAATAAAAAAAGCGATGGCTCTTGGTAGGCGGGGAGAATAAAAATGGAAAACAAAAATTCAATAATGGCTGCAACCTTAAAGGGGTGTTCCGAGACCGATCATTGCTCATTTGTCCGTCGGGGTAGGAGTAAAAATAGAAACTAAGGCTCATACTCACCTCCCGGATGCTCCCATTCTGTCTCGGCTGCCAGAGCGTTCATCCAGGAAGTAAGCAGTGAACGTTCCTGGTTCACATGACAGCTCCAGCCAATCACAGGCCACAACCTCACCTGCACGTGACCTCTGCGGCCTGTAATCAGCTGCAGGATGAACGGACCAGCAGACGGGAGTGAACGGGAGAATCCGAGAGGTAAGTACGAGTCGTAGCTTCTATTTTTTACTCATGCCCTGATGGACCAACGAGCATTGTTAGATCCAGGAACATCCCTTTAAAGGGTTAAAGCATTGACTCATTCAGCAGATGGAGGAAGATCTACCGAACGTAGTCTATGAGCAGGATGAAACTTGACTGGACTGCGCCAGAGACAAGTATGCAGCAGTGTTGTGCTCGCCTCCACTATTGCCAGATCTAACACCTTGCAACTTCTTTCTGTGCATCAAGGACCCTGAACATCACCCTTTTCTACTGCATACACTAAGGGCTCATTCACACCGCAAATTCTAAATGATTTTGGCACTGATTTCAGCCGTACTGCGCGCCCTGTCATTACGGTAATCCATAGGTCTCATAGAGAACTATGGATTCCGCCGCGGGGGGAGATAAGTGACATGTCAATTATTTACGGCGTGTACGCGCCGAGAATAATGCATGTCTATGGGGCCGGCGTAATTGCGGGGCGATATCCGTCCCCGCAAATACGGCGGCAATCAGCCGTGTGAACTGGCCCTATGGATGCACCGGTGACTAGTGCGCATGCCCAGTGAATCGTTATCTGCTGAGCATGCGCGCTAGTTAGCAGCAGGTCGCCCGTCGCTTCTACAGTGTAGCCGCCCTCCCCGAAGGAATCATCGCACTTTACAAAGTAGTGTGACAATCCCTTCCTGGAGGGCGGTGGGCGGCTACACTAGAGTCGGCCTCCTGACTAGCGCATGTGCCGGCCGGCATGTCCATAGTGTATGCAGGAGTAAGAAATGACGTTCTCTATAGCCGTACACATAATAATACAACTATAAAACACATATAACAGCAATAAAGTCTCTAAATACAGTTTAGCCCATAGCGAGAATAAGTCATTAAACGAAAATAAAAGACCCAGACTCCAGTGCGCCTGCTCGTTTCTGTGCCCATCAGTCTAGAATATGATATAAATGGCTAATTAATTCTTGAAAGAGCCCAGTATCTCGGTGAGAGATCAGAAAGTGCATTAAAGGGGTTGTCTCACTACATTGATTCATCTCACCTCAGTCCTGTTTTCTTGGTTTCATTTTGAATTCAGGGGCGTGTTTACTGGCTTCTACTAGGCTGCAGTAGAAGCCAGGTCTGTAGCTATAGCAACCAGTGCTGGCAGCCTATCAGGAGAGATCGAACAGGTCTGTAGCTATAGCGACCGGGGGAGCTGATGCAGCCCATACAAGAGGGGATATCTCAGAATAGGTAGGACACTGTTAATGGACATATATTGCAAAGTGACCTGTTTTTGCAAGATCTTAAACATAAAAAGCAGCAATCCTTGTAGTGAGACAACCTCTTTAATATAATGAGAGGCCAGGACATGTGGGGGCCCGGCCACCTGGGTAATACAAACAGCTCGTTAGCAAATTCATGAAATTCCAAAACTACAGATAGAAAGGTGGACAGGTGGCTGGTTTTAAACAATGAACAGGTCCTGCATCCATGTATTCCAAAATGAATCGGCTAATATAAGGTAATGGAGAATTTTAGGCCTATTAGACATTTATGGTGTATCCTGCTAATATGCCACAAATGTCTGAGATGGGAACACCCCTTTAATTGGGCATAGGTCATCCTGCAGAGCTGCGGTTATTGGGGACTCATAGAAACTAAATTGAAGAGTTAGGCTGTGGGTGAGTCTACAGCAGTTATTGGCATATCAGCTCTGCTACTTCCAGCTGAGAGTGCAGTTGTTTTGTAAACTGTAGTGCACAAGGCTACAGAACTCTAAAGGGTTAGAGCTTCTCAGTAAGTAATGTAAATGAGCTCCGGTCTTTCAAGATAAGGAAGAAAGCAGGGAGTGACGTCACCATCTGGACCACTGCTGAGAGAGAGGTAGCCAGTAACTGGGAAGCTTGTGTGCACAAGCAGGAGATAGGATCTACTCCTAGTTCTGAAGAGAAGCAAAATCAGAACAGCAGTGTATTTGATAGTAGGATTTATTTACCTTTGCCTACATTTTTAAAGCTAGTCAATGAAATGGTGACATCACTCTCTGATGTATCTTATCAGCAGCGCAGGAGCTTGTTTATGTTTCTTACTGAAAAAAAAATGAACCCTTTACAGTTCTGTAGCCTCGTGCACTGCTTAACGAACTTGGTCGTAAGAATATGTCCAAGGGTCGCTAAGGGGCTTTGTAGCGGGATCGCGGCGCTAATTGCAGCTAACACCCGGCGTTTACAGCGTGGGATGGTTCCGGCGCCATCCCACGCTGTTCAACCCTTTAGATGCCGCGGCCCTGATTGCCGCAGCTTCTAAATGAATGAGAAATGGTGCCGCGCACCGTTCCTTACTCCAGTCGGATTCCCCGCAGCGAAATCGCGGAGTTCCGATTGGTTAACATGGCAGCTGGAAGCCTTGTGATGTCTTCCATCACCACCATGTTTCTTGTTTCACTACTTTCTGCCCCAGGCAGGAATTAGTGAAACTGCCATATTGGTACACCCTAATGCATTGTATTACAATGATCGCTCCCCCTAGTGGTGTAGTCTCCTAGGGGAACTCAAAGTAAAAAAAATAAAAAAATGTTTTAATGTGTAAAAAAAAATATATATATATTTAATGTTCAAATCACCCCCCTTTCTCGCCGATAATTCATTGGGGGACACAGCACCTTGGGTATAGGGCCTTGCCTTAGGAGGCGGACACTAGGCGGATCAAAAGTGTTAGACCCGCCCCGACGGCCTATATCCCTCCTGCTGACGCCAGGCTGATCAGTTTTCAGCCTAGTGTCTGTAGGAGGCAGACGCTGCTCTGCATAGTTTGTTATTTTTCTTTCCTTTGCAGGAAAGTGATTGAGCACCCGGCTCTCACCTATCAGGGGGGCCGTCAAGGCATAGTGGTACCACGACGCTGTCCCCCCTGAGGGCGTCAGGAACCCAGTTAATTCTTTAGCTGGCTAGCCTTCCTTTTCGCCGCTCACCCGTCCCCACCTGCCGCCTCCGCGGCCTTTTATGGTTTCCAGTAACCTCACCGTTGTGTGTTATGGTACCGAAGGGGTGATGCCATGACGCCCGAAGACGTCGGATGTGTGAGTACCCCGACCTCCACCGTTTTGGGGGTCGTCGGAGAAGTTTTTTACTTTCCTTTAATGCGTTTTGGGTGGCCGCAGGAATTTCCTGCGGCCTCCCAGTGTTGCCCTTTTTCCCCAGGTATTGGGGGGCTTCCCAGGGCAGGAGTGCGTTCCCTCCCCTTGGCCAGTGCCGGCACTGGGCAGCGGGCATGTTAGTCCGCTGCGGCAGCGTCCGGTTAAGCGTTTGGCCCCAGCAGCGTTTTTCCCCGCCGTGCTGGGGGTCCCAGTGCTGGGGGGGGGCATATTGCCTCCCATACTATAGTTGCACTAAGGCAGCAGGACAGGTTTGCCGTGCGGCACTTGCATTTGGGCAATCATGCAGTGCCGCGGTATCGCATGTTGTGGTTTTGGTGCTGGCTGCTGGGGGTGAGATGGGCCTCTCAGGGGCTGCGGGTGCTGCTTACCCGCTCCCGTGTTCCGGCGCCGTTCCGACGGCCACGCGTTCAAATTTAGCCCCCGGCTTCCAGAGGCTTAGGCCGCGCCCTCGCCTGGGCCACCCCGGGGGGCGGGCCCAAACGGGTTCGTGCCCCTCCCTGGATGGAGCAGGAGCTCCAGCAGCCTGGACCTGTGTTGGGGGCAGAGCCTAAATACATTTTTTTTTCGGTGTTGCGTGTCCTGGCTTCTTCTGACTACTGAGTAAGACACAGCATCTTGGGATGGTAAGTTGGCCTCCTGTGGGCCATCCATCCCTGCCCCCGCGCTTTGCAGCCATGTCCCTTTTCAGGGCTAAGTGCTTTTAAACCACCCGTGTCCAAAACAGTGGCAACTTGCTTCGCCAGCTCCCATTGCCACAGAATAGTCTTGTTGGCTAGCCCCAGTGCACTTTTTGCCCTTTGCGCTGCTTCGCTAGCGTCCACTGCGGGACCCAGCGCCCGGCACAGCCCGTACGGACTGTTAGCGTTAGAGGGTTAGAGTTCTCTCTGCCTCGTTATCACCCGAGCTCTCTCCCATCAGATGGTGGTCGGAGATAGAAGCTCCATGCCTGGATACGGCTTCTTCAAGTGGGGACTTCTCTGATTCTGACCCCGGGCCAGACAGAGATGATGGAACGGCAGCAGCGGTCCAAGCCCTTATCCGGGCTATTGAGGACGGATGTGAAAACTCCAGGCCTGGTTACGGCCTCTTCTGGAGACTCCCCTGTCTTTGGCCTTAGGACCGGACAGGGTTGATAGTATGACAGCAGCGGGCCGAGCCCTTAGCCGAGCTGTCAGAGACTCCCTTCATGTTAGGGATAATGATGTCTCAGCCTCCCAGGAGGAGGTTTTTTCTGTAAAGGTGGCAAGAGGCAGCGTTTGTTGTTCCCCGCACGCCTGAAATTGAGAACGGATTGCCAGGGAGTGGAAACACCCATTCAGGTCGGTGGTCCCATCAGGGGACTCCCTAGTCGCCTGGCTCAAGTAGTCTGGCAGCCGGGGCAGCCCTGCGACCTGTGTTTGCTTCGTAGCAGTTTAGCTTGCATGGTCTTGTCTTGTAGCTACAGCGGCGGCTAGCGGCCGGAGCCTCCTCACTTCCCGGCAATCAGGGGCCTTGATGTTCCAGTGAAACTTTGCTGGTATCAACCTGATTAGTGGCTAGAGCGTTGGCTAATGCAGTGGCTGTTCGCCGTCTCTAGGGGGCCAGAGATTTTGGCGATGGATGCAGCCTCCAAGGAGTTATTGGTTGCGCTTCCGTTCTCTTGCAAGAAGCGTCTTCGGGGAGACCACAAGTGGTCGTAGTATGCTCCCATTGCAGGCCCAGCCGGCGCAGCGTCATTTGCGCAAACAGCGCGCCAGTTTCAGCCCTTTTTTGGGGCTTGTGTCTTTTAGGCCGGCCGCAGGGTAAAATTCCTCGCTCCGTGGGACCTAGGGCTTATCCGCCAGATCAGCTTCAGCCTGGCGGTCTCTCGCAGAACGCATAAGCGCCCTTTCCCCAAGTTGCTCTTGGTTTGAGGGCGGGCCCCACCTGAGGATCGGTCTCGCGGTGGGGGCATCTCCTCCAGTTCCAGGAGACCTGGCAGGTTTCTGGAGGTTGTCACTTCAGGATACAGGATTCAGCACGGCGGTAGCTTCCTTCTTGCCTGCATCCCTGGCTCGGGCATCTATTTTTGTTCTGCAAACCACACTCTCCTGCTTAAAGTAGTGATCGTGCCGGTCTCCGAGTCTGAGCGTTTTTTCATTTGGATTCCCATGAAGGGCAGCTCAGTAGGGCCAATGTCTGTTCCCAAGGAGCTCAACCGGTTTGTGTAAGGTCCCGGTTTCCACATGGAGCCAATCCGGATATCCGCTCTGGGACGGACAGAGTTTTTTCCGTGGGCTTCGGACGTCGGGAAGCTGATCTGTACGCCCTTATGTCCCGGGTCCACTGGCGATTCCTGCCTTTCGTGGTAGGCTCCCGGCATTTTTTTCTATTCAGAATTCTGCCATTCGGCCTCACAGCGGCCTCAGGGGTCTGCGCATAGGGCCTGGCAACCCTAATGGCGATCCTTCGCATCAGGGGTTTGGTTCCTTGTCTTATCGGCCCTCTTGTAAGGGTTCCGTCTCAAGTGCACCTTCCTGGTCAGCATCAGGATCACCCTTGAATTTCGCAGTGCGCTTCGGCTGGATAGTTAATTTTCAGCAATCCCAGTCTGATTCCATCAACAAGTATGGAATTTCGGGGGATGATTTATGGTCACGCAGGTGTCCAGAGTGCTTTCACCCGTCCTGGTAGGTGCAGCACTTATGTTCAGACGTTTCTTTATTTCTAAATCGCACCCTGCATACTCTTCACAATTGCATGCGAAGTTTTCGTCAGGTTGAGGACCGCCTTCGAGGCGGTGTCTGTTGCGTAGCTTCTTGCTCGCTCTCTGCAGCGTGCGATCCTGGCTCGTTGGCTCAGGTTTCCAATGTCCTTGTCTCTACGTTTCGCTGGCCACTCCAGGGTCAACCCGGCCTAGGCTGGTGGATAGCCTTCCCGGCATTACATCAAGGGAGGTCTTTTTTTCTGTCCCCGCAATGGCTGATCTTCACCACAGACGCCAGCATTCGGGGTGGGTGCCGTCTTCAGCACAGGTCAATGTGATCAATGTGCTGCAACTCCGAGCTAATGTCTAAAGCGCTCTCTCATTGTGTTCCCTCTAACCGGAGACCCCATTTCACTTTCGGCCCGACACACCACGGCTGTGGGCATGTCTAAATTTTTTCAGGGCAAAAAATACAAAAAACAAAACGGGGAAACACATCATTTTGAAAATTAAACTATAATTTTAAACGTATAGGCGCACACGGGTTTTGGGAGTCAGGGGCGGGAGCCTCTTCCTCGGGGGCCCAAACCCTCAAGCCGAGGGTTTTTCCCCTGTTTTCCCTTTCCCCTGGGTCGGGTTTTCTCTCGCAGGGGTCCCCTGTTCCACCCCACCCTTTCCGCACGCGTTTTTTCGGGGTGGGGTGGGAAAACCGCGTTTTAATCACGGGTTTTCAATTCTTTTATCCAGACCATGATTCAGGGCCCAACCCTCATCCCCCGGATCTTCTTCCTTCCGGGGAAAGTTTTTTAGCCGGGTGAAGCCCCAAGTTTCCTCCTTGGGAGCAGAGCCCGCCTTAACACAGTTATGGGCCCCCGGGCAGAGACTGCAGTGGGCCCCCCAAAAACAGGGCATCACACTTGGGATGCTCGAGCCGCCCCCCCATTTTTCACACCACTTGTTCGGCACCGCCAGATTGCAGCCACAAAACTATTGGCAGAGCAGGAACCTTTTGGGTTTTTCCACCTTGTTTTTAACTGTTCGACATCCTAAAAACACACAAACATTTCACAAAATCAACCAAGGGCCCGGGTATGTTTCTTGTATTCCCCGGGACATATCTAGACCCCTGGGGGCCCCCCTACTTTGGGGCCCCCCAGCGACGCCTAGTGTGCCCAATGGGAAAGGGGGCCCTACTTGGTAGGTTTTACCCCCAAAAGGTGCGTCTTTTCACAGCCCAATGGGGATTTTGGGGCTTGACCTGTCTTTCTTAAGGGGTTGGGTTTTCCCTTCTTTCCCTCAATTTTTTTTTCAGGGCAGGTTTGGCTTCCCGGCACAGGTTAAAACCTTTTTTTTGCGGGGGGTTCGCGCACCCCCCCCTTCCCGGTTCGTGGGGCCTATAAAAAACCCGTGGATTCAATAAATTTTGGGGGAAAATCAGACAGCGGGGCTTTTGGAGTCAGAGCCCGTGGAGTCGGAGTCGTCATAAAAGGGACCGACTCCGACTCCCCAAAAAAAATAAAAGTTTTGGGCCAGTTAGTTTTTATGCAAAAAACAAAGGAAATTGGGTCCGGCCCCTTTCTGCTTTCTCACCCAAAACTTTACCCACACATTAGGGGTGGAAAATTTTAAAGACATGAGCAAAGGGAAAGCGCTTTCCCCAGGGAAAAGATTCCCCCTCCCAGGGTAAACAAATTTTAGCAAAAATTTTTTGCTTTCAAAGAAGTAAACAGAGATCAACCCCATCAGACCAAATGGCTGAGGGAATTTTCCCTTTTTAAACCCTAACAATTTTTAAGATGTTTCCCCTGTGGTCGCCGCTTTTTCCCCCAAAATTAGTGTTAAAAGAGGCCCCTTTCTAGCCTGGAAAAAATGAATCAGATTTGAGGGCATTATGCAGGGTCTATGGAGGCTTTTATTTTTCAAACAAAATTCATAAACGCCACAAATTTTCCCCGCATGTTTTTGCATAAATTTCAATTTTTTTTTTTTTCTAAAGTCTATCCAATAAATATATTTTACACTGACAAGAAAAAATGGTAAAAAATTGTTTTAAATTTTTTAGATTTTTAAAGGGCCCTCCAAATTCTCCATCCACTAAAATTTTTTGGGAAATTGGGGGTTTACGAAAATTTAAATCCCAGCTTTTTTACCTATCTAATAATTTTGACTTGCAAGTTTTTAAAGCATCTGCTTTGTTCCCAGATTTTTTACGTAACTGCATTTTTTACTGTTTCGTTTCCTAAAAATAAAAAATAAAAATTTTTTATTATTTTGTTGGGTTTTTTTGGGAAAACCACCTTTTTTTTTTTCCATCTGCCTAAATTTCCTTCGGGCTCGGGATGGGAATTCAAGCATGTCTTGACTAAAACCCGGGACCCCAGTCTCTTTTTCCCAAAACATTCCCAATTTTGGTGCAGAACCTGGGATTTGGGATACAAATACAGCTTTTTCAAAACCCCACCCAGAAGTTTTTTCAAAAAATCAAAACATTGTTACCCTTTTGCTTTTCATTGTTTTTTCAAACCTAAATACTTGATTATTGTATCAAAAGGGTTAAAATAAACAGCCTGATTTTAACCATTTTACTACAGAAAAATTTATCACTTAAACTTTGGGGCCGTTTATGAGGGGTCAGGTTGGGGAGCCCGGGATTCGGGAGTCAGGGTTTCCCGGGAGGGGGATGGTTTTTCCGGGGAGTCAGGGATCGGGAGGGTCCCAGTATTCGGGATTGGGGTTTAAAATTTCGGGGGGTTTTGGCTTCCCACCTCCACAGCCCCCCCAACAGTCCTAAAAAACCTTTTCGGGCCCCCAACAAAGTTTTCCCAAACGTTTTATTTTAAAATGGAAGGGGGCCTTCCGGGGGGCCCAAATCACCAATCCACCAAGGGGCCCCTGAACGGGCACTCTATCAGCAAGCTCCTTTCGGGGTCTGGTAAATCAAGGCTACTCTGTGTCTTGTTCCGTCAGTCCCCCTAGGAGGGTTTCTTTATTGATGAAGACAAATTCTGCCTTTTTTTTTTCCCCCCTCGACCTCCATCTTTGAGGACGATGTTACGTTGGGTGGGCATGGCCCAGGGCCGTTGGGTTTTCTCCTCTCTGTTTTGGATCCTTTAGGTACCGCAGCCCTTTTGGTCTTTTCCTAGGGCCCTTTGCGGGTTGGCGCCCTCTAGGCTGCTGTTATCCCGGTTTGGGCCCCCAAGTTACGCAGGTCTTGGCCCTCCTCACAGCATTGGGGCCGCCTGGGGGGTTCGGCATCAAGGCTCATTTTGGGGGGGGTTTGAAAAGCTGCACCGGGCTTCGGCCAGATTTTGCTAAGTTCTACCCAAACTCATCTTTGGCCTGGGCTGTAGCTCTCGCCCGAAAGGTACTTCGGTAGAGGGGACTAATCTTGCATGCTGATGAATTTTTTAGTTGCCCACCCTCTGGACTGCTTTTGGGACATCCCCCAAAGGTTGTGTCCCCAATGAAAAAATTGGCGAGAAAATGGGATTTTTGTACTTACCGAAAAACCCTTTTCTCTTTAAAATTTTCTTGGGGGCCCAAAGGTTTCCCAACCTCTTTTTTGGGTCGCCAGGGGAATTAGGGTTCTCCTTTTTTCCTCCCCCGGCCACGGCTTTTGTACCACTGATAAGCCGGGCGTCAGCGGGAGGGTTTTTAAAGGCCCGTGGGGGGCGGGGTAACCGTTTGACCCGCCAAAGTGTCCGCCCCCGAAAGGAAAACCCCCATACCCAAGGTGCGGTTGTCCCCCAATAAATTGGATGGGAAAGGTTTTAGGGTAAGTACAAAAACCCCTTTTTTGGCCATTTTACAAATAAAAAAAAAAAAAATTTAAAAAAGGTGACCATTTGGGGGTTGGGCGCTTTCCAAAAAAAGGGGGGGTTTTGGGATGTTTAAAAAATTAAAAAACATAATTTTCCCTAGCTAACCCCTTAAAAAAAAAAAATTCCCCCCAAACGGCCCCCCCCCCAAAATTTTAAGTTGTTTTTTTTGGGTAATTTCACCCCTTTAAGAACTGGAAAAAAATTTGGGATCAAAAAAGTAAACATGTATCCCAAACGGTTTGGGAAATTTAAAAAAAATAAAACCTTCACCCGAAAAAAAGGCCCCCTCATTTTAAGCTGTAGGTTTTTAAGTAAAAAAAAGGTTTTGGTCGCCCTTTCAAAATCGAAAATTTGGGTTTTTGGTTTATTTAAATTTTTTTTTAGGGGGTAAAAACCCCCTTAACAAAAACCCCCCCTTGTTTTTTGCCGGAATCGTACCCAAAACCCTTTTGGGAATATGGGGAAAATTTACATTTTTTAAAAACCCCCCCCTTTAAAAAAAAAAACCCGCAAACAAAGCACAAGTAAAATAAATTTTAAACATTTTTGCCCCAAAAGTTAAAAGTACATCTTGCCCCCCAAAAATAATTCATATGTGGAAAATAAAAAAAAAGTTATGGCTCTTGGAAAGCAGGATGAAAAAAAGAACGTGTTTAACCCAAAAAAAAACACAAGGGCCTTTAAGGGGGTCTTTAACCAAAAGTCAATGTCAATCTAACAAAAACTAGTAGGAATAGCAGAGGGGGAACTTTTTCGTTGCTGGTTTTAGAACCCCCCCCACACCTGACCCGGGAAAGGGGGTAGTCTGAAACTGGCTGTGGCTTTGTGAAATAGCTAGATTAGGGAAAACCCTTTAAAGGGACAGTGGGAGTCTTGATTACCCTGCCCAACTACAGTTATTAACAGCTTTCTTTATATTAGTTGTATAAAAGCGCAAAAATGTCCCGTAAAATATAAAAGGGTAGGGTTAGCAGTTCCTTTCAGTTTCAACTTTTCTTCTCCCAAAATAATTATTTCCCCCCTTTTTTCCCCTTAAGATAGAGCAGCAAGTCACCTGACAGGTTTCCTTTAACCCCTTAACGACCAGGGCTGTGGAGTCGGCAAGCCAAGGCCCGACTCCAACTCCTCAATTTCCCAAATCTCCAGCTCCTGACTCCGACTCCTGACTCCCTCATACACGGCGCATGTTTAAGTGATAACTTTACTGTAGTAAATTGGAAACATCGGCTGTTTATCACCTTATGATACAATAATCAAGCTATTTAGGTAGAACAGAAAATGACAAGCAAATCTTTTAAAACATTTGTGGGTAGAGTTGATGAAAAAGCTGAATTTGTATCCAAGTCCAGTTGCCCCAACATTGGGAATGTGTAGAAGAGATCTGGGATCGATTTTGGTCAAGATATGCTTGAATCTGATCCAGAGCCCGAAGGAGTCAGGCAGTATTGAAAACCAAAGGTGGTTTTCCCCAAATACTAACAAATAATAAAAATTTACATTTTTTTTTTTTAGGGAGCAAAACAGGAACAATGCAGTTACAGGAAAGATCTGCAGAACTAAGCAGATGCTAAATACTTGAAAGGTCACATTTATGCATAAGAAAAGTAAGATGACTGTATTAAAAAATACAGTATCCTCATGTACAAAGCTGTAGTGGAGGGTGAGATATGGAGCCTGAAAGTCACAAGTTCAAACCCATTGTTTACAGTTTGCTTGTCAGTGTAAAAATATTTATTGGATATGACTTTAGGACACAAAAAAAATTGTAAATATGCAAAACATGCAGGAACATTTGTGGAGTCTCTGAATTTGTTCTGAGAAATAGTATTGCCTCCATCAGATCCTGCATACATGACCTCACATCTGATCTCATTATTTCCAGGCTAGAGAACGGCCTCTCTACACTAATTTGGGGTTTGGGGGACAAAGCGGTGACCACAGGGGCAACATCTTAACAATCTCAGGGTATAAAGGAATTGCCTCAGCCACAGTCATTTTTGAGAATGGTTAAACTCTTCTACTTTGAAAAACAGGTGAAAAATTTTGCTGAAATTTTTTTACCCCTGGAGCAGAATCTTTTCCCCTGGGGCAGCGCTTTGCCTGCTCCATGTCATCAATTACACTCCTCTTTGTGATGGGCTAAAGATATGGGAGCAGTAGCACTGGCCGGACCCAAGTCCTCTTGCTCTTTGCATCAAACTAACTGGACCAACTTATTATATATTTTGGGAGTCGGTCCATTTTATGACGACTCCGACTCCTGCAGAATAGGCACCGACTCCACAACTCCGAGTCCACAGCCCTGGTAATGACAATGGATATATGGTCCTATTGTCAGTAAGGAGCTACGTATCGGGCACAGTACACCATTGAAGAAAAAAAATTCTAAAGACCAAAATGGTGGAGGTTTTTTTTTATCATTTCACATCCCCAAAAAATTGGGATAAAAAGTGATCAAAAAGTCACGTGTCCCAAAATCATACCATTAAAATCTACACTTCAGCCCACAAACAATGACCCCTAACTCAGATCTATAAGTGGAAAAAGCAAGAAGCTATTGGTGACAGAGATAGGCGCTGTAGTGCATATTTAAGAAATGGAGACATTTTTTTTTTACGGTACTAAAACAAAATCAAAAACCTACATATTTGGTTTTGGCCGAATCATACAGAATACAGATAACTCATCATTTTTACCGACGAATCAACGTATCAAAACATTTCACCCCCACCTAGAATTTTTTATTCGGTTTCCCAGCATGTTCTATGGCACGGTCAATAACACCATTAGAAAGTGCATCTTGTCCCGCAAAATAAAAGCTCTCATGTGTCTCTGTAGATGGAAAATAAAAAAGTTATGGCTCTTGGAAGGCGAGGAGGGAAAAATGAGTCATATTATTATGACCGCGCGGTGGGAAGGAGTTAAATAGTGAGCACCTTATCATTTCTACCACTGTTTTTACAATGTAACTGAACTATGTCTATGGATGACTTACACTTGGCATGTTATTTTTCTTGCAGTTTGTGCTTATTGTGCGATCCAAAAATTTTCTACAAGAACGCAACAGCTTTCTTTGAACTTGCCAAAACGATATCTTGGGCAACCTAGCCCTTTCACCCATGTGCATCTCTTAAAACAAGGTAAGTTGCTTTTCAGAAATTTGCTCACTGGGTATTGAAACATGAATATAGGCATGAAAATGTCTCCTATCTTATGCAAGAATACACCGCATTCCTAAGATGTTACACTGATCCTATGGGTACGTTCACACGGCGTATTTGAAATACGTATTCGGTACCGAAATACATTCCAAAATCCATGTATAACAATGTTGACGTCAGATCAATGATTTCAACGTAAAATACGCAACGTGGTTCACACTGTACGTATTGCGTTTTGCAAACGCGTACAGAGAAGTGACATGTCAATTCTTAATCCGTTTTATGCATGTAAAATCCCCATAGGAAACAATGGGTTGTGTTTTTGGAGGCTTAAAAAACGTATCCGAATACCTACCACACTTTCCGATACGTATTTAGATGCGTTTACGCGCCTAAAATACGCCTTGGGTCCAAATTTGAATAATGTAAAATACGCATCCAAAAAACGTAGCTAAATGCATATCAAATATATATCTAAATAATTGGATGCAGATTTCGGACTGAAATCAGTCCGTTAATTTACGTATTGAAAGGAATGTATAAGACGCATTGTGCACCTACCCTAAGGCCTCGTTCACACTGCTTATTTTGGGACGGATTTCAGACACTATTGCGCGCATAACTGCACTGAAATCCGTCCCAGGCATTACGGTAATCCACAGTTCTCATAGAGAACGATGGATTCCGTCTCCTCTCCTTGCTCGGCGAATACTCCGAGGGGGGAGAAAGTGACATGTTCATTATCCCGGCGGGATACGCGCCATGGATAATGCATGTCTATGGGGCCAGCGAGCTGCCGGCTCCCCGCCCCGTACTCACGCCGTAGTTGCGGGCGAAATCCGTCCCGCAATTACGGCGTGTATAAGCCGTGTGAACATCGCCTAAGGATCAGGGAGGCCTATGATTTTAATTTTATCACATTTTATGGATTAATCACATTATGGCCAGAAGACCCCAAATAATTGAGCTATTTCGGGATGACCATACCAACATGGAGGAACTGTAAGAAATGTGAAGCTTAGAAAATGAAGTGCTGTTCTCCTTCTCTTCTTCTGTCCATTCAGCTGTATCCGACCCTTGCATACCCCATAGGCCACTTGTTGCCAGGCTTCCCTGTTTCCCACAGCTTCTTTCAATGGCTTAATGTTCAGTCCTATGTTAGTCTTGATGGTCTCCAACCAATGGCGCTTTGGTCTCCCCTGTTTTCTTTTATCATTATCTATCCCGAGTAGAATCTGTTTTTTTAGTGAATTTGCCCTCATCACATGAACAAACTAGATTAGTTTCTGACTGGTGATCTTGGCTCCCAATATTTCTGGGTTTATACGACGGAGAACATCTATGTCAGTGTATCCAGCTGCCCACAGGATTCACTTACAAGCATTAATTTTTTTTTATTTTTTTTTATAACAATAATTTTTATTGAGAAGTTATACATAACATGTATCAAAACTTTGACATTACCTCATATAACAAAGCCATAGATTATTAGGAGTACATCTTTCCTTCCCTAGTTTTGACATTACATATGAGCCAAGAAAGACAATGGTTTCGCACTTCTCACATTTTTTACAATAACAAAACCTTAGTAAAACTTGTGAAAGTCCAGTCCGCAAAAACAACAAAGGAAAGATTATCGATGTTTCTTTATTGTGTGTCCCCTCTTAGTTTACTCCTCCTTTTTTTTTTTTTTTTTGACCTTCTATTCTTCTCGATTAGGACACGACCTTGCTCCGTACCATAACTTTTGGACTTTCATCCTTAAAGGCAGGCATCCTCAAACTGCGGCCTTTCAGCTGTTGGGAAACTACAACTCCCATCGTTCCCACTGTTATAGATTATATAAATGCATGATGGGAGTTGTAGTTTCCCGACAGCTGGAGGGCTGCAGTTTGAGGATGCCTGCTTAAAGGGGTTGTCTCACTACAATGATTGCTTTTTATGTTAAAGATCTTGCAAAAACAAGTCACTTTGCAATATTTGTCCATTTACAGTGTCCTACCTATCCCTAGATATCCCCTCTTGTATAGGATGCATCGGCTCCTCAGGTCGCTGTAGCTACAGACCTGGTCTATCTCTCATGATAGGCTGCCAGCACTGGTTGCTATAGCTACAGACCGGTTTGATCTCTCCTGATAGGCTGCCAGCACTGGTTGCTATAGCTCCAGACCTGTTTGATCTCTCCTGATAGGCTGCCAGTGCTGGTTGCTATAACTACACACCTGGCTTCTATGCAGCCTAGTAGAAGCCATAAACACGCCCCTGAATTCAAAGTGAAACCAAGAAAACAGGACGAATCAATGTAGTGAGACAACCCCTTTAACATATAACCTCTGTAAATGGCTATGTACCTGTTACATAAATTCTGTACCCTCTCTATCTCATAAATAGTTTCCCCAGATTTTTCTTCCTATATGGTAAGACTTCTACCCATCCTACCACTCTCATCAGCAATAGAATGCCCAGATATTGTCTCCTCTCAACCTATATCTCCTACCCCTAATCTGCCCAGAGAACCCAACAGTTTTTTCAACAAATAAAAAGAGGTTGCTCTAAAATGATCCATTAAATTACCTATTTCCTCATCTGCAAAGGTGCCGATAATAAACTTCCTGCACTTTTGAAAAAAAAAATTCTATCAGTTTGCTTTTGTTACTTACCGCATCTATTCTGTCTATCATTAGTAACCTAATTGTTTCATCCACCTCTTCCAGACTGGGCGCACTTTCTTTTAACCAGCGACGCAGGATGCACTTTTTCGCTACCATCAACGTAATGTGCACTCCTTGGTTATGAACTAATTCTTGTGCATTACCCTTCTCATCCTCTGAAAGATTGTGCAGATAGGGTCCCTAGGCAGATTGATGTCCCACACTGTCTTTATACCCTGCAAGATGTCTTCCCAATATTTCTTCAATTTTGGGCATTTCCATAGACCATGAAGTAAATCCGCCTTTCGTAACTTACATTTGGGACATTCCCTTAGATAGTTCTCTGGGGCCTTTTTATAAGGGAGGTCAAAAGCATACGTCGCTTTATGTGCTATTCTAAAAAGTATCTTTCGCCAATTTTCATTGGTCACAACGGTTCTGATTTTGCTCAACCTAATTCTTATCTTATGTTTGGTCTCAGGGGCTCCCAGCTCCCTTTCCCAGGATCCAAAACATGCCTCCTTAGGCCATGTACACACGGCTTATTTGGACGTGGTTTTGGACAAGGCTTTCAGATCGTTTCCTCGCCCAAAACGCTTCCAAAACGCCCCCAGTTCATTTAATTGATTCCTATGTAAAACTTTGTTGTAGTTCACGCACGACGAGGTTTTTACACGCTTCTTTGGAAAGAAGTGTCATGTCAATTCTTGAAGCGTGTTTTCGGCGCAGTTTTTGTCCCGGCTATTAATTTGTATGGCTGAAAACCTCGTTGAAAACCTCATCCAAAACCTCGCCGAGAAACGCCTCTAAAACCTCTTCTGTAACTATGTAAAAACGAACCATGTTCTTCACAGCTAGAATTTCAATAAAACTTTCTCCATGTTAAAAAAACAAAACAAAACAGTACATGTGTATTAAAAGTGCAGACGCGTTTCGGAAAGTCCTTAGTCCATAGTGTACTTGACTTCCTTATCTCCACACCTGTTTCGCACTGTGACTTCTTGATCGTCATAAGTTGAGCTGATTTGCCTCCAGGGCTGTGGAGTCGGTGACTATTTTGCAGGAGTCGGAGTTGTCAAAAAATGGACCGACTCCGACTCCCTAAATATATAATAAGTTGGTCCAGTTAGTTCGATGCAAAGAGCAAGAGGAATTGGGTCCGGCCAGTGCTGCTGCTCCCTTATCTTCAGCCTATCACATGAGGAGTGTAATTGATGACATGGAGCAAGGGAAAGCGCTTTCCCCAGGGGAAAAAATTTGCTCCCATGGCAAACACTTTTTTGCAAAATTTTTCACCTGCTTTAAAAGAAGTAAAAAGATTCAACCATTCATAAAACACTGGGCTGGGGAAAATTTCCTTATACCCTACCTTTTTTAAAAATTTTGCCCTTTTTCCCGCTTTGCCCCCCCCCCAAAGTTGGAGAGGGCTGTTCTCTGCCGGAAAATAATAATGGATGTGAGGTCATGTATGCAGGATTGATGGAATAATGCTTTTTCCAAAAAACAAATTCAGAGACTCCCAAATTTTCCTCGGGTTTTGCTTTTTAAATTTTTTTTGTGTTCTAAAGTCATATCCAATAAAAAATTTTTTACAGACAAGCAAAATGGTAACAATGTTGGTATTTTGGACTTTCAGCCCCATACTCCCCCCACTACAGCTTTGTACAAGGTACTTTTTTTTTATATACAGTCATTTTACCCATCTTTACAAAAATTTGCAAGTATTTACATCTGCTTGTTCTGCAAAAATTATTTCCTTAACTGCATTGTTCTGTTTGCCCAAAAATAAAAAGTAATTTGTATTTTTTTTTGTTATTTTGGGAAATCCATTTTGGGCTTTCGCTCTCCCTGAATCCTTCTGGGGCCCGGATCAGATTCAAGCAACTTGACCAAAAACGTCCCCCGGTCTCCCCTTAAATTCCCCTGTTGTGCAGACTGGCTTGGATACAAATACGCTTTTTCTTTAAAAAATCCACCCAAAGTGTTCAAAATAAAAATTTTTACCTTTTCTTTTTATGTCTGTTCTATCAAAAAAACTTGATTATTTTCCAAGGGGATAAACACCTGATGTTTCCATTTAAAACAGTAAATTTCACTTAAAAATGCGCCCCAGGTGGGGAGTCAGGGAGTCGGGGGTTTGGGAAATAGGATCGGAGTTGGGGGTTGGCTTGCCCCCCACACCCGTTTTTCTTCCCCAAAATTTACCAAGCCGCCACAGTAAAAAGCTTTGTATCCAAAAAGCACCGGTGAGTTCTCCGGCCCTCGCCCTTTTCTCATCCCCTCAATACAACTGCAGTGTGATCACGGGTTCCTTTGCTCTTACGCGCTCCAGCTTGTGGTGTAAGGAAGTTCCTGATCAAGGATGTTGCACTAGAGCTTCTGAATAATTATTAGAAGCACATTGATGGCATGGAGGGATTACGGCAATGGTTTTATAGTTTCCACAATCCCGAAAGTGGTATTAAAACTGATCTTTCCCTGTCCTTTGACAATGGGCAGGTCTTCCAGATCTTCTGGCACAGTGCTGTCAGTGCTGCTCTGGGGACTGCAGGGAAATATGTGTAATAAGTAATATTTCATATCATATAAAAGGGATTTTCTTTGGTGAAATTTTAGGTGGGAACTGGGGTTGGTTGCCGGGCCCTTTATGGAACGTACCTCATCCATTTGCAAATTGCTAATTGTTTTAGGCTGATTCTCGCATTAAAAGAACTTTTAATGCCACAGGTTTCTCATAGAGATGCTAAATGTCAGGAGGCCATAACATGGGATAAAACCCACGATAAAGGGGGTGCACCGTCTTTTTATCCTTTTTTAGTTTAGTAAGGGAACCCCAAACTGGTCTAAAGTTTCTTTTACATGAAAAATGAGAGTAAAATGCCCGCAGGCTAAAAGGTTGTCTCACTGCAATGTTTGTCCTCTTTTTTTTGTTTTACTTTTAATTTTTGGGGCGTTTTCGGGCTTTCACAGGCTGCTGTAGAAGCCCGTCTGTGCTAAGCAACCTTTCTGGCAGCCTATCCAGAGATTTAACAGTCTGTGCTATAGCAAACCCCCGGCACCATCAGGAGGAAACAACAGGTTGTAGCATAGTGACCTGAGGAGCTGTGCAGCCCATACAAAAGGGATTTCAGAATAGGTAGGACACTGGTAATGGACATATATTGCAAAGTGACTTGTTTTTGCAAGATCTTTAAAATAAAAAGCAATCCTTGTGGTGAGACAACCCCTTTAAGGGACTGTACACAGCTGGAGATTAAAATAAAGGGCGGTATAAAAGACACAGTCTTGGCCAAGAAGGGGGAGATTACTTGAAGAAACCTAAAGAATTCACTTGGGTGAGGTTTAGCTGAGATACGGGAGCAGCACCGTTTCTTGGGGGCGGAAGGGACAGCTGACCGCCCAGGGTAACCAGGGGCACCATTGGTGGTCGTGAACCTCGCTCACCCCAGACGGTTGTTCAAACCTCCAATGTCTTCAATAAGCTGAAGGACCTGACTGTGATGTCAGCACATCTCCTCCAGGCCCAACCACAGAGGAGAAGTGGGGCTGGGAGAAGGGATGGGGGCTACTGCAATGTATATATACACTCACATACAAATATACATGAAATAGATATACACACACAGTCCCTTAAAGTACGTCTAGTGTAACTTGCTGTGACTTGTAGTTCCCTAGCATGCCACACTTCCCATCGCTCAAGATACGTAAGAGACTGTAGATGTCATAAATTGTGCTTATATATACATTATAGTTTTTTACCTCATACTACAAACTATAGGGTGTGTATCTATCCATCTATCTAGATATATTAAAATATATATTGTGTGTGTGTGTATGTGTATATATATATATATATATATATATATATACACATACATACATAGCTATATGTACATATATACGCGCAGGTTATAGCAGCTACAGTGCCTAATTTTGAAGGATATCTAGTGCACCATGTACTTGTAGTTTCATAGCAGCTGCCAAGGAACTACATGACCCAGCATGCAGATTCTGCACCCATACGATTAGGGCATGTACTCGACACTGGTTAGGGGTAGATTTTTCCTCCTGTCCTAAGTGCAACTCAGCCTAGAAACAGCCTTGTTCTAGAGGAAAAGCTTTGAAGCCCACAGTCCCCCCTTTAAATTTTTTGACTCCGTTATTTTTAACATTTTTATAGAAAAAAACCGGAGGAAAATCCCCCTTTTTTTTTTAGAAAAAAAAAATCCTTTCCGCGCAAGCATCTCCGGGAGACGAAAGGCCGAAGGGAAACACTGTTTAGTAGGAACCCTCCAGCCGGATTTTTTTGTATTGTCAAAATTTTGGCTTTTCTTCCTACAGTACAGAACATCTTTTATTGCTAAATTTAAATTAATTTAAAAAGGGCTTTCCCTTTTAAAAAGAATTAAACGGGATTGCGGCAAACTTTTAAAACCAAAACCTCCCTGTACTGTTTCTGGAGCTCCCCGGTTCCATTCCTCTTAAATTCCCCGGTTCTTTTTCCCCAAACAGAGGAGAGGCTGGCGCTCCATTTTTCGGACCAGTTTGGCCCCATCGCAGTGAATTTTTTTTTTTTTTTTTTTAATGGGCAACTCCTTTAACAGGATTTTGCTATCTGGTAAAATCCATCCTGAGACCAGGTCCCAGCTTTTTGGTTTCTCTTCCAGGCCCACTTTTTTTGGGCAGCCGTTGGGGCGGCATTTTCTGTTTTAAAAATTTAAAGGGGCCAGGCCCCACTAATGCCTTTCCCCCGGGCCCTATGGCAGCTTTTCCCCCTGAAACCTATTTTAAAACGGACTTTCACTCTTCCCTTTTTGCCTGCTCTTAGACTGGGTTCACACGGGGTTTTTTTTGGGCGCAATATTTAACGGCCGCATTAGGGCCGGGTTTTTGGGAGTCGCCAAATACGCGTGAAACCCGGGGGTTCCGGCCCCCCACCAGCCCCATTGACTTTTAAATTATTTCGGCGCGTATTCGCCCCCATTTAATTGCAGTAGTTTTTCTTCCGCGCGTACAATACAATCGTATTGTACAAACGGGGAGAGGAGGCGTAATCCATAGTTCTCTATGAGAACTATGGATTACCGTAATTTCGGCACACATCTCGCCTGTATTAGAGCGCAAATACGCGGCAAAATGCTCAACAAATTTACCCCGTGTGAACATACCCTTAGGTGTTGTTTCAGTGGGTGCTATGATAGCTATCTTCTTTGACTTCTGATGGGATTTTGGTGTTCCTCTTTGACTACGCTACTTGCCTGCCCGGCTCTTGCGCTGTGACCCTGATTGATTGAACTGGGCCCATAGGATTCGCTTGTCAGACTATGGTGTTACCTGCACCTTCAGTACTGCATACCGGGCATCAGCTGTTGGAGTTTACACCGGGGGTAGCCTTGGAGTATCCAACACCAGGCTCCAAGCCTCCTTGCAGGGTTTGAGGTTGTGCACCTGATGTTCCTTTAGACTCCATCCTATCACCAAAACCTCGAGATTCCAAGGGGGTTTAATTCTGGAAAGGAAACTTTTTTATTGATCCAGAACCACAGCTTCTAATAAAGTTTTAGGGTATGTTCACACGGCTAATTTGCGGGTTGTAATTGGGCGTGTAATTAAACTGCAATACGCCCAAATTACGCTGCGCAAATGCGGTAATTCATAGTTCTCATTTAGAGCTATGATACCTGTCGTTTTTCCCTGACCCATATTACGCGCTGGGAGAGAAAAGTGACATTTCACCTCTTCCCAACGCTTAAACGCTGGGGTAAGTGAGTGCCTATGGGAGCCGACACAGTGTTTTAGAAGTACACGCTCGCCAGCGCGTACTTGTAAAACACCCGGGGTGATATGTATGAACGTGGCTGCGGCAGATATCTGGCGTCTTTTCAGCCTGATATCAGGCGCAGCCCCGTTCATACATGTTTAAATCTCCTGCATGTCCCCCCCCCCCCCCCCCCCACACCCGAGATCGGATGCATTACAAAGCGCCACAGGCGGGGCGCAATAGAACCGTAGCGAAGCCACATATTTGTAGCTTTACTATGACATTTATGGGCGCATTACAGCTGGAACAGGTATATCACTTTCAAGGTGGTATACTCGATCCAGAAATGTTGCCCGAGCGCTTGAATGTGCCTGATGTATGACCAGCTGTAGAGCGGGTTCATAAATCAGGCACAGTCTAGACTAATGTTAGGCGCATGAAATTTGACGTTAACATGGCAAATTTCATACATGTCTCCCCTGGTGTATAGCGGCGTGTACTGTATGCACCACTATACGTCTCAAAGATGTGGTGTGAACTCGCCCTTAGTCTTCACCTGAAATCTTATGGCGATTTATCTTTAGGGCATGTTCACACGGGCACATTTCAGCACGCATTTCACGTCGTATTTGTGCTCTATTACAAGCGAGATGCACGCCGAAATTACGGTAATCCATAGTTCTCAAAGAGAACTATGGATTACGCCTCCTCTCCCTGCTCGTACAATACGATTGTATTGTATGCGCGGGAAGATAAGTGACAGGTCAATTACTTGCGGCGAATACGCGGCGTAAGTGCTGCATGTCTATGGGGCCGGTGGGTTGCCGCCCCCCCCCCTCCTCCGCGTCACGGGAGTACGCGCCGGCCAGTGCGACTCCCAAACACCCGACGTACTTGCGGGGCGTACTGTAGCTATGTTCACACGGCTTAAAATGGGACGGATTTCACCCCATATTTCGCGCTGTACTGCGCGAAATACGGGGTGGAATACAGTACAGACCAAAAGTTTGGACACACCTTCTCATTCCAACAGTTTTCTGTATTTTCATGACTATAACAATTGTAGATTCACACTGAAGGCATCAAAACTGTGAATTAACACGTGGAATTATATACTTAACAAAAAAGTGTGAAACAACTGAAAATATGTCTTCTATTCTAGGGTCTTCAAAGTAGCCGCCTTTTGCTTTGATTACTGCTTTGCACACTCTTGGCATTCTCTGGATGAGCTTCAGGAGGTAGTCACCTGAAATGGTCTTCCAACAGTCTTGGAGGAGTTCCCAGAGATGCTTAGCACTTGTTGGCCCTTTTGCCTTCACTCTGTGGTCCAGCTCACCCCAAACCATCTTGAATGGGTTCAGGTCTGGTGACTGTGGAGGTCAGGTCATCTGTTGTAGCACCCCATCACTCTCCTTCTTGGTAAAATAGCCCATACACAGTCTGGAGGTGTTAGGGGTCATTGTCCTGTTGAAAAATAAATTATGGTCCAACTAAACGCAAACCGGATGGATTAACAGTCGCTGCCAGATGCTGTGGTAACCATTCTGGGTCAGTATTCCTTCCATTTTGAATAAATCCCCAACAGTGTCACCAGCAAAGCACCCCCATCACACCTCCTCCACCATGCTTCACGGTGGGAACCAGGCCTCCCCACACCATCACATCTCCTCCTCCATGCTTCACGGTGGGAACCAGGCATGTAGAGTCCATTCGTTCACCTTTTCTGCGTCGCAAAAAGACACGGTGGTTGGAACCAAAGATCTCAAATTTGGACTCATCAGACCAAAGCACAGATTTCCACTGGTCTAATGTCCATTCCTTGTGTCTCTTCTGCTTGTTGCCTGTCCTTTGCAGTTGCTTCCTCGCAGCTATTTTACCATGAAGGCTGCTGCACACAGTCTCCTCTTAACAGTTGTTGTAGAGATGTGTCTGCTGCTAGACCTCTGTGTGGCATTGACCTGGTCTCTATTCTGAGCTGCTGGTAACTGCGATTTCTGAGGCTGGTGACTCGGATGAACTTCTCCTCCGCAGCAGAGGTGACTCTTGCTCTTCCTTTCCTGGGGCGCTCCTCATGTGAGCCAGTTTCTTTGTAGCGCTTGATGGTTTTGGCCACTGCACTTGGGGACACTTTCAAAGTTTTCCCAATTTTTCGGACTGACCTTCATTTCTTAAAGTAATGATGGCCGCTCGTTTTTCTTTACTTAGCTGCCTTATACTTGCATAATAAGAAATTCTAACAGTCCATTCAGTAGACTATCACTGTGTATCCACCTGACTTCTGATACAACACAACTGAAGGCCCAACCCCATTTATAAAGGCAAGAATCCACTTATTAAACTGAACGGCACACCCGGTGAAAAGTAAAAACCATTTCAGTTGACTACCAATTTGAAGCTCATCAAGCAGAATGCAAGAGAGTGCAAAGCAGTAATCAAAGCAAAAGTGGCAACTTTGAAGAACCCTAGAATATCAGACATATTTATTCAGTGTTTTCACACTTTTTTGATACGTATATAATTCCCACATGTGATAGTTCATAGATTTTATGCCTCCGTGTGAATCCTATACAATTTTTTTTTATAGTCATGAAAATTTACAGTAAACCTCCTTGAATGAGAAGGTGTGTCCAAAACTTTTGGTCTGTACTGTACTACCAGTCATGACGGTAATTCCATCCGTTCACATGGAGAACTATGGATACGTCTCCGCTCCCTGCTATCGCACAATAGGCCCGACGGGAGAGAAGTGACTCATTTATTCACGGCGTATACGCGCCGTGAATAATGAATGTCTATTGGACCGGCGAGCTGCCGACGTCCCGCCCCCGCTGCAGAGCACACGGCTTAATTGCGGGCGATATACGTCCCGCAATTACGCCATGAATAACCCATGTGAACATAGCCTAAGGCCCCGTTCACACGGCGGTTTTGGCTGCGGGTTTCTCCACGGGTTTTGGCCAAAACCTTGTCGATCCTCGCCGCAAACCCGCGTCTCCCGACGCGGTGTTGTTGCGGCGCTGGCGCTGGGTGTGTTCCTCGTCAACGATTGGGGAGTGGTTTTGGGGCTTGCGGCTTGCGCCGAGTGTTTGCCCCCATGCAAATTAATAGCAGGGTGCAAAACCGCGCCGTGAGCCCGCACCCAGCAGTATGCACCACCTTAGGCGCCACACCCGCTTCAGCAACCGCGCGTTCCGCCGCGCAGTACGCCGCACCCCATGTCACCTCAACACGTTCGGCACTGATTGGACAGAACCCCTTAAAAAGTGTGCGGGAACTTGACCACCTGTACTAAAAATCCCGCAGAGATTTTACTAAAAGGCGATTGACGCCTGTACCCTATTTTGTGCTGCTTTTCTCACTACATATCCTCATTGTATACCTGTCATACAGAACAGTTTGGGGGTTCGTGTAGATAAAAAACATCAAATTAATGCGTCTAATATAGCACTTTTCTCTGTGCATCAGTCATTATTTCTGTTGCATTTTGTTTACCTGTTGGTCCCTGCTCCTAATTATCCCCAGGGTGCGATCCTTCTTTAATGAGATCGAAACAAGTTGGGAAAGGGACCCATATATAGTAATTAGGATAGTGTTTGCAGGGTCAGGCTCCTGCCAGGGACCGCCTTATTGGGGACTCCCTGATTGTGTCTATAGTTTAGTGTGTAACATCCCCTTCCAATAGTGTTACATAGGGATTCTTTCTAGTCCTTGTCCCACATGTGTGCCTTTTTAGTGGAGTGTGTTTTTCTTCACTTTTCTTTGTAATTGAGGTTTTTGTATCTGCACTGATGTGCACTTTTTAGAACTATATATATTAAAATTTATGTTTTAAGGCCATTTGCTCCTCTCCTTTTGGTTTTCATATCCCACATTGTGAACACCATGAAAGAGATGTCAAACACCAGAAATGCAATTTTGTCCCATCCTGGCCTGTAATATAAAGTTGGCCTATAAAGCACATAATGCGGGTTTCTCCATATCATTTCACTGCAAGGATGCCCGGAGAGTAATGTACCGCCGCACACATAACAATATATTTGATTTGTTTTTATGTTTACTGTGTGTTATTATTATTATTATTTATTTTAGAGCGCCATTAATCCATGCGCTGGTACATTCAAGGTAGTTACATGCATAACAAATGTTTGAACAAATACAATGGTGACGAAAAAATACTAGATAACAGATACAGAGAGGAAAGAGGACCCTGCCCCGTGAAGGCATACAATTCTACAAGGAAGAAGTGGAAGAGACAGAAGGTTGGCGAGACATATTTGAGGGCCGTTGTACTGGAGGTGGGGTTATGTAAAGGTTATCGGCCATCCTGAAGAGATGGGTTTTCAGGTTGCTTTTGAAACTGGTGAAAGTTGGGGACTAGTCTGAGTTTAGGGGCATTGAGTTCCAGAGTGTGGGAGAAGCACGGGAGAAATCTTGGATACGGAAGTGGTTAGTAGCTTGATTGAGGATGGAGCAGAGGAGAAGGTCCAGTGAGGAGCGGTAGATTGCATGAGGGGAGGTATCTGGAGTATCTTGTATATCAGAGGCCGCCCCCCCAGGCCCCCTAGCACCCTCGCTCCCTCCAATCCATCCTTAACTCTGCTGCCACATCTATGCCAACCCTACTCCTCCAATCGCGCGACTATTCCTCTGACCTCTCCCCCATTCTGCCAGCATAATCCCACACACACCGTGGCTTCACTAGTAGCTCCTGCCTGCCGCCGTACACATTCCAATTATCTCCAAGATGTCTACTAACCCATATGACACCCTTACACAAGAGCCTACCTATCACACCTCCACTCTCAAACTCCGCCTTCCATACTTCTCTGCTGGAGCGCGCTAATTTCTCCACAATATCTGTCCCCCCACGCACTCTCACGCTCCTCAACCTGAGGACCTGTCTTCTGCCTCTGCTCTCCCCTTATCAGCCTCCTCACACAACCGTCACCAAGACTTCTCCCGATACTTCCTATTCGCCCCCACCACTTGGAGGCCACTGCCACCAACCCATCAGACTCTCCGTCCACTTTCACCAGCTTGCCACAAATCAACACGGACAAACACCCATATTCTCCAGAGACTTGCCTATACCTTCACTAATCTTGTCAGCCACTCTTCCACCACATACATGACCTGCCCCTCACCTCCTGTCTCTTTCCCCCCTCCATGTATATTGAAAGCCCCCGCGGGTAGGGTCATCTTCTCCCTCCATAGACTGTGCAATTAGTCATTAATCCCATAATCACTGTCGTAACTCGTTGACTTGATGTAATGTATGCATAGCCCCACCCCTCGAAAGTACAGCACCCTGTAATCAATAAGAGGCGTAGCTTTCAAATTAAATAGATAATACTCAATATAGAGCAGAAGAATGTATGGAGGGAGAAGTTATGGAGACACAGAAGCCTTAGTAGGAGTTCAGAACTTATGTTCATCATAGAACTATTTGGGGAGCAATGTCCTGATGAGAATGTACCCGTGCCATGAACACGCGTCCGAGTGAGTGAGCGAGAGCGAGTGGCTCATCCTTGAGTATCCACCTCGAAAAGGGCAAGATCCAAACCACAGTATCTGTTAGGACGCCATATCCCTTGCATCATGGTCCAAACTTAGGATCGTTCTATACGGAGCCGCAACTACTAAATGCGACAATTTACGCTAAGACACGCATTGTCTGAGATTCGCGATCTATTATACTCTTAAGCGTATCCTATCTATAAGACAAAAGGAGAGATTACCATCGATCTTCAACTGCAAATTTTCAGGTCTGCCCTTAGTGCCCACAGTCTCTTTTGTTGGGAAGCCCTTATCAACAAATAGGGAAATTGTATAAGCGAACTGCATCTTTAGTGCCGTTCTTTTTGGTGAACATGTTGGCTCTTTATTAGCTTGTTATACAGAAGTATGTCACAATGGAACATAAATAATACAAAAATAAAAGGCAAGTTTCATTCGGAAAAGAATGAAAGCCTAATAAGGATAAAACATAAAAAATTTTTTATCACACATGTAAAAAACAATGTATCCTAACAATATCTTTAATTTAATAAAAGTCTGCACGTTTTTGCTTCTACTGGATAAATAATATAAGAAGATTAAACATTGGTCACACCTAGAAGGCGCTCCATTCATCAGAGAAACTTCACCCTGCAGGAAAAGTTGGACAGCACAGAGTATACTTCCTGGTTAGGCTGACTCGCCATAACTGATCATAGAGTGACTGTACTCAATAGCCTGAGAGACTTTGGGATGACAGAAAGCGCGGACGGTTCTGCAGTGTAGAAAGGGGATTGAGGGCTGTACACAGCCACATATATAATAAATTTGGTGTGGATATAGTATATAGAATCTATAGCTCAGCTGGGAGGAAGCAGCTGCAGTGGGAAATGTACTGTTCAGAGAGCGCGCCTACAACTGTAGCTTCACCCTTTTAAGGGGTCGGTGTTGATCTATGTGATCCCAATGTTTTCCTCTGCCTTGTAATTATGAGGGGGCAAGATAAATGCCAACCCATTCACCAGGAAGTATAAAGGAATGGTTGGAAGATTAAATAAATAAGAGGGAATCATTTTGTCATAAGTACACATGCAGGTGCAGGGAATTTGTGGAATATGTTGTTTCATGCATCCTATGAGATGAGACAACTCCTTTAACTCCTTCCCAAACGTGGCCCCTCTAGTTCTTTTTTTTTTTTTTGTCACACGCTTCCGTTTTTCCCTCCCTCCCTCTTCCAGGAGCCATAATTTTTTTATTTTTGCCACCTACAATAGAGACACATCGAGGGCATTTTATTATGCAGACAAGATATTCTTTTCAAATGATGTTATACAATTCACCATAGAATATACTGGGAAACCGCAAGATATTCTAAGTGGGGCGAAATGTGAAAAAAAAAGTGCTTGTGCCATGTTTGCGGGGGTTTTGCTTTTATGGCGTTCAATCCTCAGTATAAAAATGGAATGATGGTTTCTCTGTATTCTAACAGGTTGTTAAGCATCCGGCAATACCAAAACATGTAGGTTTTCCTTAAGTTTTGGTACAGAAAAAAAATTCCAAGACATTTTCATTTTTCTGCAACTTTTATTGTACTTCTACCTACGAACTTGAGGAGGTGCATTTTTTAGCTGAAGTGCAGTTTTTTATTGCTACACGGAGTTATGGTATACAAGCGACTTTTTTAAATAAATTTTATTCCAATTTTAAGAGGAATGAAAAACCAAAAAAAATGCAATTTTGGCTTTCAACTTTTTTTTTCTTAGGGTTTCGGGTACGGAAAAAATTTTTTTATATTTTAATAGACGGATTTTTCGGACGCGCCCATATCAAATATGTGTAACTTTTTAATAATTTTTTTTTTTTTTGTAAAATGGCAAAAGGGGGAATTTGAACTTTCAAATTTTAAAATCTTTTTACACATTAAAAAATTTAATTTTTTTTTGGCCCCCCCCCCCCCCCCCAGATGCTCCACCACTAGGAGGTGCAACCGTTTAATGCCTAATGCATTTTATTACAATGCATAAGGGTGTACAAAGAAGGTGGAAGCCTTCACAGTGCTTCCAGCGCCAGATAAACCATCAAAACACAGCAATTTTGCCGTGATCCCGACCGGAGTGGGGAAGGGGCACAGCACCGCTTCTCATCATTTAGTGTTGTGGCCGTTTTTTGGTGCGGCTCTAAAGGGTTAACCCAAACGGGAATCCACGGCCCATCCCACACTGAAACCGGGCAGGGTTTGGCTGCAATTTCCCCCAAAGCCCTTCCCGCACTATGAAAACTCATACTCAATCTGGTAAGGGGGTTAAAAGGTTTTTTTCCCCAAATTACATTTTTAAGGGAATGTGTCACAAAAAAAATGACCTATTTTTTAACTCAGTTTTTATTTAAACCTTTTTTTAAGTTTTTTTGGGGTATATTTTTTTTTTAATTTATCACTATCATTATTTAATTTAAAAAAAATCCAGAAATCCTACAGTTTTCACTTTGACCACTCGGCCTAATTAAAGTCTTACACTCCTTTTCGAAGAGAAGATTTTCAGCAGTCTCCTCTTTATCAGCACAGGCAGGATTACACTGAAATACACCAAGTTTAGATAACACGGGATCCACCGTCAAATAGGAGAGGCACAAAGTCCCTCCCTCCACACTGATTTCTTTCCAGGGCACAGATCATGCCTAAAAAACTCTCCTATAGAAGTCGATGTGTCTGCTCCTACCCTTAACCCCCCCCCCCCTTCATATTTGTTAAAAGCACGAACAAGATGACCGCCCCATAATCTATACAGACAACTAAAATTACAAATCAAATAAATAACTGAAAATAAAAATCTAAAAAGAAAAGAATAGTGCAGTATTTTTTTTATTAGTCCTGATTTGCTTTTTTTCAGAGCTAGACAGTTCTCATCTCCTCCCTATTACACACTTCCGGGTTTCCATGGTGATGAAATCCTTGCTGTGTCTTATCACGCACAGACCCTTTTTATTACTTTCTTCTGACAAACTTTTAACCCTTTAGAGCTCTGTAACTTTTTGCTCTGCTGTTTAGACCCCTCTTTCACCAATATCCCTCTTGACAGGCTCAGTTAGGAATAGCCGACCTGATATGCCAATCAGTGCTGTAGAACCACTCACAACCTGGACAGGAAGTGGGGGGCCTGAAGCTGTCTGTAAAGAGCGTAGTCTGCGAAACAGCCAGATGGGAAAACCCTTTAACCCCCTTAACGACGGCCCACCGATTTTTGACGTCGGGGGGTGCAGGTCATTCATCTGCAGCGACTTTATCCCTCGGGGGTTTTTTTAAAAAATAAAAAACAAAAAAAAAAAATAAAAAAAAAATAAAAAAAAATAAAATTTTTAAAAAATAATTGTGCATACATTACACACACACACACACACACAAAAAAAAAAAACTACACATGTTAGGTATCCATAGGACGATAATAACCTGTAGAATTAATATAACTGGTTATTTAGTATGAAATGTGAATGGAGTAAAAAAAAATGTAAACATTTTTTTTTTTTTTTTTTTATAAATTATGGAAAAATTTATAAGTGAAATTAAATATTCCCCCAAAAAGTACAACTTTTTCCAAATAAAAGGAGGCCTCCTACAACTGCGTCATTGGAAAAATAAAAAACTGTTCGAGAGAGAGTGCAAAGACGAGCAACCCACACCTTATAACAGGAATGGACATCTTAGTTTTAATGAAGAGGTTAGAAAGAAATCGAACTAAATTTTAGTCTTGAGAAAAGACGGCTCAGAGGGCAACAAAAAAGGGGGGGAAAAAAAACAATTTAATTTATATAAATATATAAGTGGTCCCTACAAAAAGTATGGGGAAAAATTATTTCATGTAAAGCCCCCTCTAAACACAACGGGACATTCCCTTTGACTGGAGAAAAAAAAGATTCAGTTTCCAGAGGAGAAAAGCGTTCTTCACTGTGAGAACTGTAAATCTGTGGAAAAGCCTGAGGAGCTAGTCACAGCACGAACAGTTGAGGGTTTCAAGAAAGGCTTAAATAACTACCTGAAACTATAGAATATTAATACGTACATAACCATGTATAATTCTGGATCCTGTCTGGTGGCGGCTCTGGGGTCAGAGATGGGGTCTTCCATGGAGCAGATTGGTTCTTGCTTTGTGGGTTTCAGGGCATTAACCAGTGAGGAGGCTTGAACTCCTTGTCTCTCTCCCTTCACCCACATTTTCCCCACCCTTGGTGAACTTGATGGACACGTGTAATTTATCAACTGTATTAACTATGTAATGTAAAATGTGTATATATTTTTTTTTCTTCCAGGGGAGGTCACCCCAGGACTGACACAGACGGAATATGCCCTTCGTCGTCACAAGCTGATGTCTAATATACAGAAAGAATCAGAAGCCCTGGGCCTGGAAACAGATCACGCTGCAGTTTTCCTATCAAGCACTATCATGTATATGACCAATGATATTCCGTTTCCTTTTCATCAGAATAATGACTTTCTCTACTTGTGTGGGTTCCTAGAGCCGGACAGCATTCTCCTTTTACAAAGCAGGCCAGGACACCCTATGCCGTCTCACACAGCCACGCTTTTCGTACCACGTAGAGACCCTGGGCGAGAGTTATGGGATGGACCCCGCTCTGGCCCTGATGGAGCAGTGGCGCTGACTGGTGTAGACCAAGCGTACCCAATAGAGGAATTTAAACATGTACTACCCAGGCTACTTGGTAAGTGGAGCTGTCACAAATACAAAAATCGACACAGAGCACTGTCTCCAGCAAGTTCGGCCTGTGGGTGTAGTCAGTCACTGTTAAAGGGGTTGTCCACCTCATTAAAAAGTCAATTAAGTAGCTCTCAAGTCCTCCCTAAAATAGAAAAGTTATACACTCCTTCATCTCCGGTTGCAGCGGTGCGTTTCTCCAGTCTTCTGCTTGCACGCCATCACTTCTGAACGGGCACGTCACCGTTGCGGCCGCTGATTGACTGCAGTGGTCCTGTGCCACTATCTTCCATCACCATTCAGAGCTGCCAGATTCCGAACGGTAATGTAAGTAGAGGCGCGTGACGTTCCCATTCAGAAGTGATGGCGTGCAAACAGAAGACTGGAGAGACGCGCCACTGGAACCAGACATCGGAGGAAGGTGGGTATAACTTTTTTTTTACTTGGGACTCGGGAGCTATTCAAATGACTTTTTATTGAGGTGGACAACCCCTTTACACAGCTGGTGCAATTACGATACGTTCACACTGCTGATTTGGACGCTCAATTTTCACCTCAATGCAGCACTTTTCAGACAAAGATTTGGTCAGGTTTTCAACAAGATTTTCCAACACTGTTTTCTTTCTGAAACACCCATGAAAAAATTTATAGCCAGGGCAAAAACCACAACGAGGTTTTGAAGTTCTCCATAGATTCCTATGGGGACTTGAGCTTGGAAGATGCTTCAAGAAGTGGCATGACACTTCTTTTTCAGCGCGGAAAACAAGCAAAAAAAAAACCTCGTCGTGTGTGAACTCTGTTTACATAGGAATCAATGAAAATGAACTGCCGTGTTTTGGAGGCTTTTTGACGCTGTTTTGGGTGCGGAAACGCCCACTTAGGGTGATATGTATGTACGGGGCTGCACCAGAAGTCTAGCGTCTTTTCAGCCCGAAAACTGGCGCAGCCCTGTTCGCTATGTTTTTAATCAGGCGCACTCCAGTATTAGGTGCATTACAGAGCACCCGTGGCACTTTGTAATGCGCCTGAGATCGGAGGCGTGTCGTACTACAACCGTACGAAGCTACACATTTATAGCTTTAGTACGGAAAATCCAGGCACATTACTACTGGAACAGGTAGAGCCAGAAGTGTCGCTTTGTAGCTAGAAAGTGCTAAATCTATCACTCGCAGTAGAACAGGTTCATAGATTCAGGCGCATTATACACTACTAATGCGCGCAAAAAATGGCTCCTGGGCGCCAAAAATCATACGTGTCGCCCATAATGTAATTGAGATTTGGTGCACCTTATTCTGTTCGGTTAGAGGGGACAAGGATACTGGGGTTGGACCCTCATCTAATTTTTATGATGTGGGGAAAACCTCTTTGAAGACAGAAAATACTCATGATTCATGTAATTTGAATTGGAATTATAGCTGCCTATATTAACCTTCTGCTGTTAGGAAAAGGTTTTTTCCATATTTTCCATATTCAAATCCTGATTTATAATAGAAAAAAAAAGTGTGACCTTTTGTTGAAAATGCATAAAATTCATGTTTGCGGTTTAAAACGTGACCAAGGCAGAGCCTGAGATGTACAGCACTCACTATAGTTGCCACTTACTTATACTTCTGCTGACGTGTAGTTATTGCATATTCACCAAATCTTAATAGACCACAAATCACCAGAGCCTGTAAATGTCTTGATTATACATAGGGGATGATTACATTTGCAGTTTTGCATCTTATCACCTCTATAATAGAAAAACCACACACCTCCCTGCCACCACCCTCCAAACTGTGACACATATCTTCTCACGTTTATAAAAGGGTGATAGCATAAGGAAACCTTACTATATGCCATCCTGGGGACACCAGAGCCTATACAGGGGCAATGATGAGAGCAACGGGCTGCAATAATTTTTTCGGGAAGTGACTTGCAGTTTCCCCCTTCCACCCGTCCATTACAGACACAGGTAGTAGCTCTAGGGTGGTAAAGTTTCTTTTTGGGGAGTGCACCATAAAGATGTATGAGGACCTACAGGCCATGTGATGCTCCATAGAAATTACAATTTTTAAAATGAAATACAATAAGAAAATTCAGCTAAAACTAAATAAAAATGAACATTTAATACAAAACAAATTTATTGCGCATAAAATATATTAAAAAAGACACGTTAGGTGCGCAAGTAACCTGCTGATTTGGACGCTAAGGCTATGTTCACACGGCTTAAAATTGGACGTATTTCAGTCCGTAATTACGCGCCGGAATGCGCAAATTGCGGCTGAAATCCGTCCCAGTCATTACGGTAATGCACAGTTCTCATAGAGAACTATGGATTACGTCACCTCTCCCTGCTCGGCGAATCCGCCGGGCGGGGAGATAATTGACATGTGAATTACCAGCGGCGTATACGCGCCGCTGGTAATGCAAGTCTATGGGCCGGCGAGGTGCCGCCCCCCCCCGCTCCCGCCCCCGGCCACACGGCGTAATTGCGGGGGGTAATTACGCCCTGCATTTAAGCCGTGTTAACCGAGCCTAAGGGCGCGGCCCCACGGCACAGGACAAATACTGGTCGGTTTATCCGATCGGTATTTGTCCGGTTTTTGTGCCGTGCACACGGCCACGGGAGGACGGCTTTTCTCCCCTTTCACATTCACTTGTTCATATTCCGTCTGAAAACCGGATGGCAGAATGAACAAGTACAATGTTTTTCGGGCCGCCGGCGGTTTTTTCAGACGGTTTGCAAAACCGGCCACAAACTGGTGCCGTGGGGACATGGCCTAATTCTGGTGCAGATTCCGTGCTGAATCTGCCTCAGAATCCACATCCAGCCCTGGCTGCAATTCGCCTTACATTCTTTCTAATGGAAAATCTGTGCCGTTGTGCACACGATGCTGATTCCTTTTCAGCACTGAAAAAGAATAGACATGTCAGTTCTTGAGGCTGGATCATCACATCCAAAATCCACGCTGCAAATCAGCCGTGTGAATTTACCCTACTAACCTGAAGAATTCATTTTAACGGTAACCTATAATCTAATATTACAAATTTTTTTTTGGGGGGGGGGGGGTGGGATTTTTTTATGTGATATTTTTAAAAAAAACTAGGAACAAAATTAGGCCACTGAGCACTTACAATAGGCCGATACATCCGGTTTTATAGAAATAATTTTTCTGTATTCTAATTATGATCAGGATAACAAAAGTTAGAACCTTATATGACGCTGGAGGCAGATCACACAATATCTGCCTCCAGTTAGTGTGAAATGGAAATGGTATAAAAAAATAGACAATAAAAAGAATGCTGAAAACCTATATATATAAATATATCTAATATTTTTACAAACACAAAAAATTATTTGTGATAAAAATGAAAAATATGATTTGTCGTGCATAAAACAAGGTTTCATATGGTAATTTCACCGCAAAAGGTTATAACAGCTGAAACGCAATGAGGCAGAAATGGAAAAAGTGAGCTGGTCATTGAGACTTTAAAGGGGTTTTTCCACAAAGTAAAACTGACGTGGGAAGCTTGCAAATGAAATAACAAACATTTTCACCATTCATTATTATTAAAAATTCTGCACCGTTTTGGTTTTAGCTGCTCCTTCAGTGATCCATTGTTTACAGCTCGTCTCCAGCGGATACGACCAGGACTGAGAGCTCCTCAGTCCTGGTCGCACATGTTCAGACATCACTTCTCCTCTCAGGCAGCTACTGAGTGCTCAAACGCCAGGTGCTGTCATTCTACTCCTGTCCTCTGTACTCCTTAGTAATTAGTCAAACAGTGCAAATAAATAAAAAAGAAACCTCAATCACGTCTGTGCATTGATAAAGAGAAAAAAAAATCCATAGGTTTGGTTCCTGCAGGGATTTGAACCTAGGACCCTTGTGCCTGGAGGCAAAAACTTTACCTCTTAGCTACTCACAATGCTTTATATAAACAAAGCTTTCTTTGACTAGAGAGAGGAAAGGCCTGGTGATGTCATTCTGCTGGGTCACATGATATGCAATTCAAACAAATCACACACCCCTTCTTCTGAGCACACAGAGCTGAAGAGCTGGATGCAAGAGGTGTGAAATGAGATCGTGGCAAAACCCCTTTAACAGGCCTGGTCATTAAGTGGTTAATAAGAAATAGGCACAAAAAAAATTGTCATTAAATTTACTTAAATTTTACTGGATTTTTTTTTTTTTTTTTTGCATTTTATTTCAGATGACAAAGTGACTTTATGGTATGACTGTGGGAGGCCTTCTCCGCATACTTTACACTCCATCTACATACAACCTCTTCTAGAGTCAAACTCCAAGGTCAAGACTAGGATCAAGCCTACACAGCATTTCATGCAGAAGCTTCGCCTAATAAAGTCTCAGGCTGAAATTAATCTTATGACAAAAGCAGGACACATTTCTTCTCATGTATGGAACTTTTTAAACACTATATTGCATGAGTTTTCTTTTAGTGTGATAAAAAATGTTTATTTTTTCTCATTTTTTTTTTACATTTTTTTATGTTCTTAATTGGCTGTCATGGTTTGCTAGCCAGTCCTTAACCCCTTCCTGACGGACGGTCATAATAATATGGCTCTAAATTATTTTCCTCTTCGCCTTCCCAGAGCCATAACTTTTTTATTTTTCCACCTACATTGACATATGAGGGCTTTTATTTTGCGGAACAAGATTTACTTTCTAGTGGTGTTATTCATATTACCATAGAATATACTGGGGAACGGCAAAAAAATTCTAAGTGGGGCAAAATGTGGAAAAAAAACATGTACTTGCGCCATGTTTGTGGGAGTTTTGTTTTTTTTTTATGGAGCTGATACTTCAGTAAAAATGATGTTATCTGTATTCTACAAGTTGATACGCATCCGCCAATACCAAACATGTAGGGTTTCCGTTATGTTTTGGTACCATAAAAAAATTCTAAACATTTTCTATTTTTGAAATTTGCACCGCAGCGCCATTTTGTGCGGCCAATAACTTTTTTGTACCAACACCTACGGACGTCAGTGAGGGGACATTTTTTGCGGGCCGAAGCGTACTTTTTATTGCTAGCAGTTTGGAATGCATGCGACTTTTTTGATCACTTTTATTCCAATTTTTATGCGACGTAAAATTACCAAAAAACACAAATTTGGCCGTTTGGAATTTTTTTTCTTCTACAGTGTTCAGCGTACGGGATAAATGATGTTATATTTTTATAGATCTGACTTTTTCGGAGGCAGCGATACCAAATATGTAACTTTTTTATTATTTTATTTTTTTTATTTGTAAAATGGGGAAAGGACGGTAATATGAACTTTTAATACTTTTTTTTTGTACTTTAAAACTTTATTTTTTTTTACTTTAACATTGAGTCCCCCTATGGTGCTTGACCACTAGGGGGCGCGAACGTTAATACAGTCTACTGCATTGCATAGACAATGCATTAGGCTGTACCAAGATGGCGGTTTCCCCACTTCCGGAAGTGGGGAAATTCAAAACATGGCAGCGATGAAAGCCTTCACAAGGCTTCCCGCTGCCATGTTAGCCGATTGGGACTCGGCGATCTCACCCTTCGGCTGTGAAACGGGATCGCGCCGCGATCCCGTTTCAAAGCTGCTTACTGGCGCTATGACGTACTCATACGTCATAGGTCGGTAAGGGGTTAAAAGGGTGTTCCGGGCCCTAACGTTGCTCATTTGTCCATCAGGGCATGAGTAAAAACAGAAGCTAAAACTCATACTTACCTTCCGGACGCTCCCCTTCACTCTCGGCCTCCGGTACGTTCAACCAGGAAATAAGCAATGAACATTCGTTCTTTCACGTGACTGGTGCAGCCAATCACAGGCCACAGCGTCATGTGCATGTGATCTCTGTGGCCTGTAATTGGCTGCAGCTGTCACATGAATGAAGACCGTTCAGTGCTACAGCCGGGGTCGGATGAGTGCGTCCAGGAAGTAAGTATGAGTCTTCACTTCTATTTTTACTCATACCCTGGACAAATGAGCAATGTTAGGGCCTGGAACACCCCTTTAAATGAAATCTATGGTTAAAATGTAACTCTTACTTAAATCACAATTTTATTGCAATTTTCAGCAAAAACATTTTCCATTTTTCACCCACACCCCCCCATGTTGAGAGCCATAACATTTATATATTTTCGTCAGAATTGCCATTTGGGGGCTTGTGTTTAGCCGGACAAGATGTATTTTAATGGTTTAACGTGCTGAAAATTTTGGAAAAGCCTGGAATGAAAAAAAAAAGAATGCAATTCCGCCATTGTTTTTTGGGTTTCTTTTTATGTAGTTTACTGTGCAGTATAAATGACATTAACTTTATTTTGTGGGTCAATATATAGATGAAGTTTATATAGTTTTCATTATGTTTTAGTACTTTATTTTTTTTTTCTTTTTAATTTAATTTGTATCACTGCAATCGTAGACCCATCACTTTTAATATCTTTGTTGATGGGCCTGTAAGAGGGCATGCTTTATGTGGCGCAAGCTGTCGTTTTTATTTGTACTATTTTGGTGTACATTCAAAAATTAATGTTAATACCATTGTTTTGGGGATGCAGAGTAACTAAAAAAACAGCAATACTTACATAGTTTATTTTTTTAAATTATATTTTATTTATTTTAAGCTGTCGACTGCACAAGTTGCTAGAGTCTATATTTATACAGTTGAAACCAGAAGTTTCCATACACTATATAAAAAGCCCCATCTGCAGGTTTTTCTCACTATCTGACATGAAATCAGAATAAACCTTCCCCGTTTTAGGTGAATTAGGAACCAAAATTATTTATATTTGCCAAATGCCAGAATAATGAGAGAGAGAATTTTTTAAGGCATTTTTATTACTTTCTTCAAAATTAAACATTTCCATACATTTCATTAGTATTTGGTAGCATTGCCGTTAAACTCTATGACTTGGGTCAAACGTTCTGGATCCTTCCACAAGCTTCTCACAATAGTTGATAGGAATTTTGGCCCATTCCTCCTGACAGGTGTAACAGAGCCATGTTTGTAGGTCACCTTGCTCGCATCGGCCTTTTCAGCTTTGCCCATAAATTTTCAATAGGATTGAGATTAGGGCTTTGTGATGGCCGCTCCAAAACATTGACTTGGTTTTCCTTAAGCCACTTTGTAACCAGTTTGGCAGTAGCTTTGGGTCATTGTCCATTTGGAAGACCCATTTCTGCCCAAGCTTTAACTTCCTGGCTGACGTCTTGAGTTTTTGCTACAGTATTGCCAGTTGCCACATAATCTTCTTTCCTCATTATGCCATCTATTTTGTCAAGGGCACCAGTCCCTCCTGCCTAAAAACAACCCCACAACATGATGCTGCCACCCCCATGTTTCACAGTTGGATGGTGTTCTTGGGCTTCCAAGCTTCTCCCTTTTTCCTCCAAACGTAACGATTGTCATTATGGCCAAATAGTACTATTTTTTAGTATTGTCAGACCAGAGGACATGTCTCCAAAAATGTAGGTCTTTGTTCCTGTGGGCATTTGCAAACCCTAATCTGGCTTTTATATATTTCTTTTGGAGTAATGGCTTCTCAGTACAGTACTCATTTCACTGTGGATAACGACACAATATTACCAGCTTCCGGCAGCATCTTCACAAGAGCTTTTGCGGTATTCTCTTCTGATTTGGACACAGATAAGCCCCATAGCAATGGTGGTAATCTGCTTCACTCCGGCAGGAGTGAGATCCAACAAGACTCCCCTCAAAAGAATGGACATGGTTATTCTTTTTTTTTTTTCTCTGCACCGCAGATTTTAAATCCGTGGTGTGGAAAATCCATGCTGTAGTTTGCAGTGTGAACCACAGTATGGACTGGCAATTCAAACAAACGACTGTCCGATTACACGGGCATTTTAATGAAGAATCCACTGCAGAATCCACTTTGAAGTTCTCGTTGAATTTCTCCGTTGTGTGAACTTACCCTATATTGGCACAATCCTTATCGGGTTTTTCCGCAAGGGGGAAAAATATGCCGCCCTTACCTAAGCTTAGTACGAGAGAAAGGGTCTATATCTAAAAGTGGTCCACAATAATAACAGCAACAGAAAACAATAGAAAAGCCACATATAAATTCCTTGACAGCTACATGTGATTTATGAGCCAATGGTTGAATAAATAATGGAAGTGCATCCTATGTTTTAACCTTTTTTTTTTTACTTTTATTGTTTAGGCTTTCATAGAGACGATGCATTGGAGTAAGGCTCCTGTGGATGAAGCTTTAATATATGCCAAGGTGAGACCTAGACTGTGAAAGACGTTGATTATTTCTTGCCAATACCATTGGGGGACACAGCACCTTGGGTATAAATAGGCCTTTGCCTAGGAGGGTGACACTAGGCGGAAACCAAACTTGTTGGCTCTGCCCGGATTGACTATATATTGACGCCAGGCTAATCGGTTTTTAGCCTAGTGGAATCGGTGACAAAGTGGTTAGGGGTGCCAATGGTGGATGCCCCGGTCTCCTGGCTTGCAAGTCCATGGCCATCCCCATCTCTGATGCTGCAAACTTCAGTGACTACCGTCTTGGTGGGTTTTGTAATGCCACTTTTGAGGCGGCCCGGACAGCCCTGCAGCCGGCATTTGCTTCCTCTTGGTACTACATAGGGACAAGGTTGTCCTACACCCCGTTCTTTCATTTCTCCCTAAGGTAATTTCATTGTTTAGACGTCAGGGCCATTCGGATCTACATCTCTGCTACTGAATCCTGTAGGCGCTCCGAAGCCCTCTTCGGCAGCTGGATCCAGTCTGCGATTTCGGAAGCCAGTCGGTCGAGGGGTGAACCCCTTCCTTTTCGGGTCACCGTCCATTCCACGCGAGTGATTGGTGCCTTCTGGCGGCTCGGCATCAAGCTCCAGCTTTACAGGTTTGCAAAGCTGCCACCTGTGAAATGGATGGAACCTCAAAGGGGCTCTACATCCTAGTGGGGTCTCCAAATTATCCTAGGATATAAAGGTGCAGCACCAAGAAAGAAATCACACCATGCTTTGCTGGTCTGCATACACTGTCTGTCTTTATTCTCCAAATGTCAGGTTTTTATTCTTTTTTCTGTGAGTAAGATAAGAAAGCATTACATGGGCAGAGCTGATAGCCTGTGATTGGTTACATCCTTACTTTGGATATACTCCCTTTAGCTCAGGAATGTCCGAACCTTGGGTGTAGTACCAGAAAAAGGCTCCAGCTTGAATTATACAGTAGTTATCTCTATAAGCATAATACGTAACGGCCATTTTACAAACACATTAGAGAAAAGAGTTATACAGGCAACTTTTACGTGCCATGTGCAAAGGCATACGTGGTGTTATACTAACTAATACATTAAAATGGAGACACAAAGGATCAAACATATAACACTTTTGTTCCCATCCACAATACCTGGACTTTGGTCCATACCTTTTTACCTTTTCTAAGTTCTATCAGATCCATACCTTGGCCTCGGCTGATGCAAGCCTTGGTCATGAGGTACTTCAGGCAGCAATGTGCTAAGGGCTGCCACTGCCGATGACATTTTTCGTTGTAACATTTTTGTCTCCCACCATCTGGGACTGCTTTTGGACATCCCAAGGTGCTGTGTCCCACAAGGATATTGGCGAGAAATGGGGATTTTTGTACTTACCATAAGATCCTTTTCTCATCCGATTCACTGGTCCCTCCCTATTTTTATTGTTACCTTTTTCTGATTTCCATGTGACCTTTTTTTCCTTGGAATCAGTAGGTCAGCCTCATTGGGCAAGGGCCTATACCCAAGGTGCTGTGTCCCCCAATGAATCGGACAAGAATAGGATTTTACAGTAGGTATAAAAATCCTAATTTTGCATTTTTCCTGTATTTTTTTTTTTTTTTTTGTCAGAAAAGGAAGTTTTACATATAGAGTTTTTTTTGAGGAAAAATGCTGCACTTTCTATAGTCGTTTTTGAATCAGTTTTTTTGTGCCAAAGATAAGAGTGGATTCAGTAGGAACTAGAAATATAAATAAAGTAATTATACTTCTCCACTTATGGCTTTGGCTTAAAAGCCTGCATCAAAAACGGCAGTAACATTTGTGAAATCACCCTATATGTCATTTCTATTCTGTGGTTTATAATGAGGGAATAATTGTTGTTTTGTCAATTGGATGTAAACCAGTTACAAAAATGATGGCAAAGATTTTAAAATTGTAAGCGAAAACTCCCAGTTTTGCCTAATGATTCAATGGCTGCATGATATTTGCTCTACTGAACAGTACGGAAAGATAATGAAAAAAATTGCCATGGATTTAGTGCAGTACAGAGCACCGCATTTTTCAAGCTTGGATCAGTACATTACTAATGCTGTGCATTTACAATGTGGCCTTGACCTCGTGCCAGATTTTCTGTGGTAGCAAAAGTAAAGCTATAGTCCCAGGTGCAGGACCATAGTACTGCTGATTTTGGAAAATAAAACATACCGTTCTCTCCAATAATTTGTTAAAATCCATCTGCTTTTCATTTGAACATATTACAGATTATAATGCTGAAAAGAAAAATTTAATCTGATCTCAGTGACTGTGCGAGAAACTTACAGTACGTTGTAGATGTAAAACCCACAATACTCTTTCTGTAGTCCAGCTGGTCAGCTAATCCTGCTGCTGGTCAGCTGATATTTTCAGGGCAAGAGAAAGGCAACTGTTGCAGAAGAATTGATGGACAACCATGTAATACATGGTTATGCCAAGCCCCCTTGGACGGTAGCAACTCTGTGCAGCATCTTTCCACTTTTCCTAGTAGAGTACAGTTTAAGAAAGGGGACTCACAGCTAGCTACTTTGATGCCTGCATAGGGCCTATGGACAAGGTTTGTCCTAAAAGTGGCTTTTTTCTGGAAAAATGCTACTGCTTTATTTGAACCAAAACCAGAAGTGGATCCAGCAGGAGGGAGAAGTATAAGCTCTTCCTTTATATTTCTTGTTTCTTTTTAATTTACTTCTGACTTTGGCTCAGAAATTGAATAAAAAACAGAGCTCCCCCTGTCTTCCATCGGCACTGCCTCGATGTAATAGTGGTTGCCGCTGGCTTCCATGACAGCCCTGGAAGTCTAACAAAGACTTCTAAGCTGCCTGTGACGTCACTATGCCTGGCCATGTCCTGTGGGCATGGCCGGGCATAGTGATTGACATTTGCCAGTGTACTGTTCTCCATTGTATCAGCGATCTGAAGATCACTGATACAAGTCCCCTATTAGGAAAAGTGAAAAAAAGCACAAAAAAGGAAAAATAAAATAAAAACACATACTCAGCCCTCTTCCTCTTTACAAATGCCAATTGCCATCAAAAACAAAAAAGTATGCATATTTGGTATCGATGCGTGTGTAATGACCTGCCCTATAAATCTGTCACGTTATTTAACCCGAACGGTAAACTCTGTAAAAAAATTCTTTTAAAAGTCACATAGTTGTGATTTTCATTAATCCCGCAGCACATAAAATGGAATAAAAAGCGATCAAAAGTCATATAAACACCGAAGTGGTACCAATAAAATGTCAGTTCATCCTGCAAAAACAATCTCTTACATTGCTCTGTATATGAAAAAATAAAAAAGTTATGGCTATCAGAAGATAGCGAGGCATAAATATTGTTTTACACAATAAAAACACTTTATAACAAAAAAAGCTTCAGCATAGAAAAACTAAATAAATTGGGTATCGCCATAATCTTTTCTAAATTTTCAAAATATTTTAATATTTTTCACAAATAAACAAGGATTGTTTGGACCAAAATGTCTTACTAACTTAAAGCACAATGAGTCAAGAGAAAACAGTCTGTGAATCACTTGGATAGGTAAAAGTATCAAAAAATTATTCCCATATAAAGTGACACGTTTGATTTAAAAAATGGGGTTCTCAGGGAAGTCAAAACTGGCTGTGGGGTTAGTGCTTGTTCCCAGTATCTGCTTGACTGCAGTTTTAGGACACCTGCATAACCTGAATTGATGTATTGCATCATGTGAGTACTTGCGTTTAGAGTCCCACTGAAGACTTCACATCTGTGTTGGGTCAGGTGTTCTGTTTGAAGTCTCCATTCCATGATCTTCAAAAAATTTATTTGTATTTTTTTCAAATTCAAAAAGGATTTTATTGAAAGATAACACGAGGAAACAGAGAACACTAGTATGTTAGCATTACATCGAAATAAACTTACATTGTACTAAAACAGAATGTGGTAGCTTATGGGTCAAACAATCGGAATATGCAAGAAAAACACAGCGTGAAGAAAAATAAAGAGAGACAACAGCACTCAAAAATATCACAATGAAATGCAAACAAAGCAACAAACTATAGTAAAATAACCAATAGAATACCAGTATACCATAGAAAAATGATATGAAAAGAAAAATTGGCCTTTGAGCTTAGAGGGACTTTATAGGTCCGGATTAAAATGGTGAGGTGGACTCTAACTTCGGCCGCTATTGGACAGACCAGACAAACACAAGACGGACATCACACACACACAAAAAAAAGGGGGGGGGGCTAAGAGGGGAGACACATGAGGGCGATGAGATGGGAGGTGCGAATAGATAAGAGTGGGGATGATGATACCTGACTGTGACGAACACCACCAAGACCACGCATAGCCTAAATAGTGAGGGAACGAAGAGCGGGAGTGTTCACAAATTGAAGCCAGGGAGACCATGTCCTAATTAATCTGCCAAAAATTATTTTAAAAAAAAGATAACACAGCCTTCAAGCACTATTTTTCCAATTTAAATGATGAACACAGTGATGGAGACCCGACAGACCCTTTTGTAGTGAGTTGGGTCCACAGGGCGCCGCTGGTGTCTGTCATGAAATAGACATGGTGCCACCTCCAAACAGAACCTCACATGCAAATGTGAACCTGGCCTTACTGTTTTTTTCTTTTTCGCTTACATGTGTACAGTTTCAGTAAGAATAGTATTTTTGAAATTGGAAAATTGCATTATTATAACTATATTTAATTCCTTGACAGTTTGACTTTGAGTGTCGGTCGCGAGGTGCGGAAATTCTTGCTTACCCACCAGTGGTCGCTGGAGGAAATAGAGCTAATACACTGCACTATGTGAAAAATAACCAGATAGTCAAGGTTTGTAGAACACTTGCTCAGTTGTGTGTTACTAACTTTCTTTTTTGTTTTATACCATGCAATGATTTATATTCCCGATCTATTTTAGTTTAGGTTTTGTCATTCACTACATTTAATTTCCGTATACAAATGTTAGAATAAAACCTCCTCCAAAAACAGTGGATTATATTTTAACAGTAATACTGGATATGCCAGCAATGTGTGATAGAAACCCGTACCTATCTTGAGACTGAGTACCGAAACCTCTTCATTTTGAGCTAATAGGTGGCCAGAGTTCCAAGTACACGCCATATACAATCTATGTGTATAGTGGGACAACCCCTTTGAGTAGTCAAATTGTGACTGTTACATGATTTCTTTGTGTATTGAGCCACACTTTTCTATCCCACAAAAAAATCATGCACAGCTAAAAACAGAACAAATGAATGTAGTCACACTTTGACTTTAAGTCCGATCTATTTAAATCCCAAAAATTCCAGACACCAAAATTGTGGGTTTTTTTGGTAATTTCACGTTACCAAAAAATTGTAATAAAAAGTGATCATAATGGTACCAATAAAAAGTATACTTCAGCCCGCAAAAAATGAGCCCTCACTCAGGTCCATAAGTGGAAGTACAAAAAAGTTATTGGTTGCAGAAAGTGGCGCTTGGAATTCAAATTTAACAAATAGAGAATGTTTTTATCTCTTTAAAAGTACTAAGACATATTGAAAACCCTACATATTTCATGTTCCCAGAAACGTACCGACCTGCAGAATACAGATAAACATCATTTATACAGAAGAGTGAACACTGTAGAAACAAAACCCCCGCAAAAATGGCACAAATACATCTTTTTTTTTATTTATTTTCAGTTTCCCAGTACATTATATGATACAGTCAAGGACGCCATTAGAAAGCACATTTTGTTCTGCAAAAAACAGGCCCACATTGGTAGAAGGAAAAGTAAAAAAAAAAGTTATGGCTCTTGCAAGACGTGGAAGACAAAGAGTCAAAAAATGATGACTGGTCTTCAGGAAGTGGTTGATCCCCTGTGTTACACCTATAGCCTCATTATGCGCTTCCCAATAGCGTGGTTTGGGCACCTGTAGGTCCATACCGGTCAGCCGGGCTGATTTTCTTGGACTGCACTCGTACACAGCTCCTTCTGATGTTTTTGGGCAGTCCAGACTTTTCTTGTGACATTAATTGCTTTACCAAATGTGAAGTGCAGCCTCTATATAAAGCACGTTTACCAAACGTATACTGAAGGTTTTGCTGTAGTCACTACAAACCCTGGTCTTACAAATTCCAAGCACGCAAAAAGCTTTTTCTTGCTTCCAAGGTTGTCGTCGTATTGGCTCTTGAAAATTAAAACTGTGCTGTGATTGGTTGGTATGGGCGACTGAGCCAGTTTCGCTTTGATTTTCAGTCACCGACCATTTACCACTGATGTTACTGTAAATACAGGCACCAGCCTTTCTGATCCATCCTGTATCCTCAAGCTTAAAGGGAATGTGTCATCAAAAAATAACTTATTGTTTAACTCGTGTTTTTATGTTAGACACATTTTTTAAGAATTTTTGGTTGTTTTTTTTTTTTTTTAATTTTCCATATCATTATTTTTTTTTTTTTAATTCTTAAGTCCTGCAGTTTTCACTTTGGCCACTAGGCCTAACAATTGCCTGACACGTCCTGTTCTGTAGAGAGAGATTTTCAGTAGTCTGCCCATTATCAGTACAAGCAGGGTGATACTGAAAGGTGACACCAATGTGTATAGATAACACAAGATCCACCAGTCACAAGAGATAGTCACAGTTCACCCTTTCACCTCGCTGCACACTGACTTCTTCCCAGGTCACATAGCAGGACTAGAAAACTCTCCTATAGAAGTCAGTGGGACTGTTCACAGGCTCCTATGTCCATAAAATTTCTGTAAAGCATCTCTCTAAATGCTGCAAGATGGCCGACCCCCATAATCCATTACAGACTGCAAAATTGAGAAATCTATAAACAGAAAATAAAAATAAGAAGAAAAGAATATGGATCAGTATCTTTTTTTAATTAGTAAAAAAAAAATTGCCGACAGATTCCCTTTAAGATTCTGGCAACGCATTAGCATTAAGTCTGCAGGTTGTTATCATATTTTATATTATAAAGCATGAGCACATGCTCCAGTTATTCAGCCGTATGCTTTATTAGTGTATAAGGAGCATAAATGGTGTGACTCCATTATTACAGACTGCACTGTGAGCCGTTATAAACCCTCTTAAGTCATTTGTCAGCCCGGGGAGATGGTCCTGTTGGACGGTGGTGGTGAAGCATCCTGCTATGTCAGTGACATCACCCGGACGTGGCCTGTGAACGGCAAGTGAGTACAGAGTCATTTAAATCTTTGTCTTTTAGTTCAGTAAGAAAAGAAGCCTGTTTCTCAATATACAGACAGTCCCCGGGTTACGAACGGGAACGGTACTTTAGGTTTGTCCTTAAGTTGAATTTGTATGTAAGTCTGAACAGGTATATTTATTAAATGTCATTCCAGCACAAAAGTTTTTTTTTTAGTTTTGGATAGTGCAGGGAAGGGTTTTTACGTTTGTTTTGCTGCCTGTGCCCCTGATAAGAAGATTTCACCTTGTGCTGCTGTGGCATGCTGGAACTTGTCGTTCCACAGCTACTATCTGCTGTGGAACATGGAACCACAAGTGCCAGCCTGCCCCATAAGTCTTCGTTTGTAACTAGGGGACAGATGTATGTCGGAGCGGTGTAAGTCGGGGACTACCTGTAGTAACTTGTTGGTAAGAAAATATTTTAACCCATTAAAAATAACTCGTCACATGAAAAATGAATCCTAATTTGCAGACATCATGTTTTAGAGCAAAATGAGCAGAGAAAATTAACTTATGGTTTTGTGTGAGAAAAGATGCAGTTTGTTCAATTAAAAAAAGATGATTTGTTCAATGTAACCACCTCTTATAAATCTGGGTTTAGAAGTCTGGTGGGTGGTTCTACAAAGTAATTGACAGCCTTCCCTAGCTGTCAGTCACCAGGTAGGACCGCCCACCGGACTCCTAAGCCCAGAATCAGCAGAGGTCTAATTGAATAAAATACTACTTATACAAATCTTTAAAGGGGTCCTCCATGTCCTAAAAAAAATAAATTATGTACCAGGGGCACCATTAAAAAAAAAAACTTATAGTTACCTACTACCAGTCCCTGGTTCCAACGCTGATCCTTTGTTTACATTCTGTCACTTTCGAATAGGCACATGCTTATACTTACATCACTTGTTCACTGGTGATGTCAATGAGAGGCACATGACTTCTACAGCGGTGACGTGTTTTGTCAGAAGTGACAGAATTTAAGCAGAAGACCGGGGAGAGCCAGTCCTGGAACCAAGAACCAATGGTACTTGAGTGTCTGACAAAAGTGAGTACACCCCTCATTTTTGTAAATATTGTATTATGTCTTGTTATAGAATAACACTGCAGATATGATACTTTAAGGCACTGTAAAGTATTCAGTGTACAGCTTGTATAATAGTGTAAATTTAAAATAACTCAACACAGCCATCAATATCTAAACCGATGGCAACAAAAGTGAGTACACCTCTAAGGGAAATTGGACAAATTGTGCCCAATTTGCACTTTTCCCTCCACGGTGTCAAGTAACTCATTAATGTTATAAGGTCTCAAGTGTGAATCTATATAGACAGAGTGTTAAATTTGTGTTATCGCTCTACACTTCTCAATATGGTCACGGAATTCAGCTTCACCTCATGACAAAAACTTCCTGAGATATATCATAGAGCTCAGCTTCTCTCCCTCTATCATATAACCATATATATCACAGAGCTCAGCTTCTCTCCTCTATCATATAACCATATATATATCACAGAGCTCAGCTTCTCTCCCTCTATCATATAACCCTATATATCACAGAGCTCAGCTTCTCTCCTCTAAAATATAACCCTATATATCACAGAGCTCAGCTCCTCTATCATATAACCCTATATATCACAGAGCTCAGCTTCTCTCCTCTATCATTAACCATATATCACGAACTCAGCTTCTCTCCCTTTATCATATAACCCTATATATCACAGAGCTCAGCTTCTCTCCTCTATCATATAACCCTATATATCACAGAGCTCAGCTTCTCTCCTCTATCATATAACCCTATATATCACAGAGCTCAGCTTCTCTCCTCTATCATATAAACCTATATATCACAGAGCTCAGCTTTCCTCTCCTCTATCATATAACCCTATATATCACAGAGCTCAGTTCTCCTCTATCATATAACCATATGGATCACAGAGCTCAGCTTCTCTCCTCTATCATAAAACCCTATATATCACAGAACTCAGCTTCTCTCCTAATCATATAACCCTATATATCACAGAGCTCAGCTTCTCTCCCTCTATCATATAATCCTATATATCACAGAGCTCAGCTTCTCTCCCCAACCATATAATCCTATATATCACAGAGCTCAGCTTCTCTCCCCAACCATATAATCCTATATATCACAGAGCTCAGCTCCTCTCCTCTATCATATAACCCTATATATCACAGAGCTCAGCTTCTCTCCCTCTATCATGTAACCCTATATACCACAGAGATCACCTACTCTCCCTCTGTGGGCTTTTATTGCTCTCAAATAGGGCAGCATAAACCACCTGACAGTTTCCTCTTTAAGTGAATAGTTGTTTTCATTTCTTTCTTTTCTTTTCCATTTGTCATTCTATTCTAAAGATTTACTGCCGCACAAGAAGAGCTGTATGAGTCTGTCCTGGAGGTGCAGAAGTCTTGCCTGGGTCTCTGCATCACAGGCACAAGCCTGGAAAACCTGTATAGTCATATGTTGTCAAAGCTGGGAAATAAACTTCGAGATCTCGGCATTGTGCCGAAAAGGTGCAGTGACAGTCTACTCTTCAAAGTAAGTTTTTTTTTAATTGTTTGCAAAGATATTTTTTCACAAAAACTTCTCCTAATTAGTGTAATGGTAAATGGCATCTAAAACACGCGTATATTTGCTGTTTTTTCCAACTAAAATGAAGGGAGAACGCACATGTACATCCAGGTCTCCAGTCTAAGGTTCTCTGATGGGAGTTGTGAGTGTGCTCGAGCAGACTTGTACTATATAGTCAAGCTGTACCGCATATAAACTTGGCAACACTCCTTTTTGCTTAAAACATATACTTTATCCAGCTTCTATTTTAACTGATGACGGGTGTAAGTGTTTCACACCAATTTTATAGAATTATAAACAATTTTCACCTAGTTGTACTCCAAGAAATCCCCTTGCATCGCCTTCAGGTTAGAGATCCAGTCCATTTAGACTTCATCAATAGCGTCCATTGCGTTGGAGCCTTCAACAACCCCCTCCTCTCAGGTATCGCTACGTCTCGCGACGTTTCGGAAGCTACACGCCTCCTTTGTCAAGCATCAGACGTAGCGATACCTGAGAGGAGGGGGTTGTTGAAGGCTCCAACGCAATGGACGCTATTGATGAAGTCTAAATGGACTGGATCTCCTAAGCCTGAAGGCGATGCAAGGGGATTTCTTGGAGTACAACTAGGTGAAAAATTGTTTATAATTCTATAAAATATGGTGTGAAACCTTTTACACCCGTCATTCAAGTTTTATAAAGAAAGCTGGAATAAAGTATAATGTTTTAAGCAAAAAGGAGTTTGCCAAGTTTATATGCCGGTAGCAGCTTGAATATATAGTATACTGATTAGCAGGTGGGGCCCTGCAGCTACGGCACAACCGGAGTTACACACAGCTAAAGGTGCGTTTCTGCATGAATCTCAAGCAGACTTGCTCAGTTGTATTTGAAACCTATAGACGAGAATGGAACATCTGCGGAGCCCGGTGCAGCAGCAGCAGCGCCGAGATCGGGGCTGTACTACACAGCCCTGTTCCCAGCGCAGCTCCTGCAACCGCAGGGGAGCGGGGAAACCTCCGCTCCCCGGTGCTTTAACCCTTTGATTGCCGCAGTTCGTCACCGCAGCGCAATGAAAGGGTTTCCCTGCTCTGTCGGGTGATCGGAACGCCGGGTGACCCGACACAGCCCAGGGAATGGCTGCACAGTCAGCCCTAGGGACCTAGAGTAGCCCCAGGGCTGTCTGTGTAACAAGCCAGTGATCAGGGCAGACTGTGTGACACAGATTGTAATGTATTGTAAAAAAAAAAAAAGTAACAGTTCTCCCTTCATGGAAATGAAAAAAAAGTCAAAAACATAACACAAAGTGTAAAAAATAAGAACAAAAAAAAGAACAAAATAAAAATATTTAATAAAAAATAATTGTGCGTACATTACACACACAAAAAAAACCCTACACATATTAGGTATCCACACGACCACAATAACCTGTAGAATTATTCTAACAAGTTATTCAATGTGAAATGTGAATGGTGTAAAAAAATAAATAAAATAAAAATGTTTTTTAAAAACGTAAAAAAATTCTGTAGTTATTTATAAGTGAATTTAAACTATTCCCCCATAAAGTACAACTTGTCTCAAATAAAACAAGGCCTCATAAAACTGCGTCATTGAAAAAATAAAAATGTTACAACTGTTGAAACGCAAGGAGGCAAAAACTAAAAAAAAAACTTTCTGGTCATTACCTACGTTTCAGGCGTTTGGCTTAAGGGGTTAAAGGGGTTTTCTCACCTCAGCGTTTTGCAGCTTCAGATTCCATATAGAGGGATGCGTTTCTCCTCACATCAGGGTGTATCTTCACTCTCTGAGGACATGGCCCTAGACTGTTCATGATCGCTCTTGAGTCCGCACATGATTCTTTCTGTGTGAGCAGTGGGAGGGAGTGGATCTCAGCTCTCTAAACGTCCTGCAATGGTTAGTAAGCATGTCTGCAGAGCTGTGATGGTCACCTTCCTCTCAGGCTACACAGTCAATCATTGGAAGTGGAACAGCTAACAACCACTATAAGCTAAGTCCGATTGTTTAGTGGTAAGAGATCTGCAGCTGCTCTCACTTCTGTGCTTTTCAGTCAAGTCCACTTAGTTTGGCCACACTGATTTTTGTTCCATCTTGCCAGTTCTTTAGCTTGTAATCCACAATGACTGAAGTGTTTGACAGCTTAGTGTCAGATATGCATTCAGACCGAATGACCTGAAATAGTTAAAATGGCCTTCACAAGTCCCATGAGTCCTCCACCCTGCCTGTGTCCACAGCTACTGACAGCTGCTACTCCAGCAACAGCACCAATGTGGAGGAGGCTGTCTCTAAGGACAGGTGGGATATATATATATATGTTGTGGATGGGAACAAAGGTTACATATGTGTAATCCTTTGTGTCTCCATTTTAATGTATTAGTTAGTATATACCTCACATCCCTATGTAATACAGCATGTAAAAGCTGTCTGTAGTTCTCTTGTCACTAATATGTAACAAAATGGCCGCCTGTAAGTAGTTTGTAGAGATCGTCGTGTAATCCAAGATGGCGCCTCTTCTGAAGTTACACCCTGTGTCCAAACATTCCTGAGCTGTGAGGAGTGGTCTGTAGATAAGGACGTGCCAATAGACCCTCACAGCCAGGTACATGTGACGCTTCTTATCTATTAATTTGCAAAAGTATAAAAAGCTGCCATTTTGTGAATAAAGGCAGAAAGCACTTTCATAGCAGCAAGGCATGTTGTATCTCTTTCTCGATGCACCCTATGTTATTTTTAACCTAATTTGGACCCCCACAAGGACAGAATAGCCCCTTTGAGGCTACTTCCATATCATATATACACCCCTCACATTTTTGTGAATATTGTACTGTATCTTTTGATGTGGGACAACACTGTAGATATGACACCTTGATACAATGTAAAGTAGTTGGTGCACAGCTTGTATAACAGTGTAAATTTGGAGTGCTCTCAAAATTATTCACAGCCATCAATGTCTGAAAAACTTGGCAACAAAAGTGAGTACACCCGTAAGTGAAAATGGACAAATTGTGCCCAAAATGTTGATATTTTGTGTGGCCACTATTACTTCCCAGAACTGTCTTGTACATGATGTTCGCTTGAGCTTCACAGGTTGCAGTCATTGGAATCCTCTTCCACTCTCCCATAATGACATCACGGCGCTGTTTGAGACCTTGTGCTCTTTCACCTTGCGTTTGAGGATGTCCCACAGATGCTCATTAGGGTTTAGGTCTGGAGACATGCTCGGCCAGTCCAGCACCTTTACCCCCATTTTCTTTAACAAGGCAGAGGTCGTCCTAGAGGTGTGTTTTGTGTCGTTATCATGTTGAAATACAGCCCAGCCCCGGCATTCCCCTCCCATCTCTCCTGATCTCTCTTTGTTGTTCCCCCATGTTGGGGGTGTTGTTTGTCTGTATCTATTAATCTGAAAGCACTAATAAAAATAACGTTAAAAAAAGAAATACAGCCCAGTTTCCAATGGGAGGGGATCATGCTCTGCTTCAGTATTTCACAGTACATATTGGCATTCATGGTTCCCTGATTGAGCTGTAGCGCCCCACAGCCAATAGAACTTATGCAGCCCCAAACCATGACCCTCCCACCACCATGCATGACTGTAGGAAAGACACACCTGTCTTTGTGCTCCTCATCTGGTTGCTGTCACACTCGCTTGACACCATCTGAACCAAATAAGTTTATTTTGGTCTCAAGAGAGCACAGGACATGGTTCCAGTCATCCCTTGTATTCGGCCATGAGGTGCCATGTTGAACTTCCAGAGATCAGTATGAGAGCAATAACACCAAATGTATAACACCTGCTCCTGATTCACACCTGAGATCTTGTAACACTAAGGCCTCGTTCACACGGCTTATTTCAGAACGTATTTACATCGGATTGCCGATCGTAAATACGTTTTGAAATCAGTTGAAAATCAGTTGCAAATAAGTGTCACTAAGTGTGGCACTTATTTGTAACTGATGTCCCGACGGATTCACCATCTCCAATCATTGTAGGTGGTGAATCCGTCCGTAAATAATTGACATGTGAATTGTTTTTCCGTCCGGATTGCCGTCGTCAATCCGCGGCGGCAATCCGGCACGGAAATACGCGTCGTGTGAATGACGAGCCGTATTTTCTATTGAAATCAATAGAAAATAGGCTGTGACTTATTTCGGACGGATTTGCCGACGGATTGACGATCGTCAATCCGTCGGCAAATACGCGGCGAAATAAGCCGTGTGAACAAGGCCTAACAAGTCACATGACATTGGGGCAAATTGGGCACTCCAACCCCAAGAGAGTTAAGGCAGTGCTGGAAAATAATGGTGGCCATACAAAATATTGCCTTTCTGGGAACAATTTGTCCATTGTATTTTCAGTGTTGTCCCATGAAAATATATATATTTTCATGGGAATATTAAATATAAACTACGTTGGTAATCCTAATTGACCTAAAACGGTTAAGGTTTATTGTGATTTTTTTTATGTCAGATAGTGAGGAAAAAAAAAAATATATATATTATATAAAAAGACACATATACATGTTTTTCTCACTATCTGACATGAAATCAGAGTAAACCTTGCCCGTTTTAGGTCAGTTAAGAACCAAAATTATTTATATTTGCCTAATGCCAGAATTCTTATAAAAGACAGCTTTTTATTAGAAATACTGTACTAGAAATATATCTATTTTTTTTCTGATCCGATGAAAAAAAAAATCAGATTTAAATGTGTTTTTGTATTTGCAGGCTGCACGTAGGTACTGCCCACACCATGTTGGCCATTATCTAGGCATGGACGTACATGACACACCGGATATATCCCGATCTTTGCCTCTCCAGCCGGGCATGGTGATAACTATAGAACCAGGTAATAAGGATCTATCAAATACAGCAAATAAAACACTATCATTGTTTGATTTTGTCATTCTTCTAAAGTATACCTCGCTGGTAATGGGTTAATTAAAGAAATAAAAGCATAAATGTTTACATATCATTAATAGGGTTATAATAGGCTGGCCATATACATTAGATACTGTGGTATAACCAAGGTGCATCTAAACTGAACTGAACGTAAGTTTTGCCATAACATTTATTTTAAATTCTTTCAATTTTTTTCAAAAGGCCTTCGATACAAAGAAAATAAACCCAACTGAGGGATGATGGGATAAGTTATAAGACTGTCTAGATTCAGTTCTATAAAGTATATTTAGATTTTATTGAAGTTTGTCCGATTTTTATACTACATTGCTGAAACTTTAAGGTTTTGTTTTAAAAAAAAAAAAAAAAGCTTCGCAACAGGATCATGTAATGCACTTTATATAATTTTTTTTTTTTTTTTTTACTAAATAAGTACATTTTCCCGAATATGAATATGATTGGCCAGTAACATATTTGCTCTAGGATTAAGCTAATTAATGTGTAATACTTAAAGGAGTTGTCTCATTACAAGCTTTCAGCCTGTCAGTGAGCCTGATAGTTGATTTGAGGGGCGTGCTTCTTGGTCTGTCTCTTCTGCTCCCTCTTCCCCCCTCCCCTCAGCACACAGGCAGCTCCATAACTTCTATACAGCAAGGGGGAGGGGGTTTGCTGCCAGAGTTAACCCTGTGTGTGCCTGCCTAGGTCTGTTGCAGGAGAGGGCTGATCTATGAGTGTAGAGAGGTCTGTGAAGCTGTGTATGCTAATAGCAGAGCAGAGGGGATGCAAGTGTTCCTATATCCCCTGCTTAGCTTACAAGTCTCCACATCTCCAGCAACAACAAATCTTGTCAGAACAGACACAGGGCAGCTGGGAACTGTCACTATACTCAGGCACTAGTACACCAGAGCATGAAGTATTCACATGCCTGATCTGTTTTATTAGTATAGTGACAGTTCCACAGACACATCATGATTATAGTAACACACAGGGTCACTGCTGTCACATCTATCTGTGTAGAGAGCAGGAGGAAGCAGGCACACACAGGGTTAATCCAGGCAGCATGGACACAGAAGCCAGAGCCCTCCCCCTCCCTCCACTACAGAAGCACTACAGGGCTCTCTGCTCAGACATGTCTTAAAAGGCTGATGAGTCATACAGACCTGACAGCCAGTAAGATAAGGATCAACAGGTCGGCTGCTATAGAAATTTGAGAAGCTGATGCACTCCTACTAACAGGGCTAACTCAAAATCAGTAGGACATTTGTAATGAACATATATTGCAAAGCTGCTTGTTTTTTAAAGCTCTTTTAATTAAAACCCAATCATTGTAGCGAGACAACCCCTTTAATTCTCAAGCAGACATGCTCAGTTGTATTTGAAACCCATAGACGAGAATGGAACATGTGCAGCCACCTCTCCTGTCCCTGCGGCTGTCACAGACTCGAGCCCGAAACAGGACAAGGAAGATGTAAATGTCTCTTTAACTCCTTATTGACCGCCCACTGTCTTTTTACGTCGGCATTTCAGGTCGTTCGTGTGTAGCGACATTTTTTGAAGTCGCTGCAGATATCGGAGTTTGCGGCTCCGGGTGCCGCAGCAGCGCTGAGATCGAGGCTATACTACACAGACCTGATCCCAGCACAGCTCCTGCAAGCACCGGGGAATGAAGGAAGCCTCCGCTCCCCGATGCTTTAACCCTTTGATTGCCGCGGATCGTCACCGCAGCACAATCAAAGGGTTTCCCTGCTCTGTCGGGTGATCGGAACGCCCGGTGACCCAACAGAGCCCGGGGAACGGCTGCACAGTCAGATTAGCTTTTAACATGAAGGGACAGTTAAATTAAGACTTTTTCTAAATACATTGGTCAATAGATTTTACTTTAGTCATGAGGTAAGAGACATTTTATGTGCTCTTAATGCACACAGGTTTCTATCGTTATCTGGTTCCCTTACCATAACTCTTTTATCTGATTAGAGCAGAGAGCTTAGAGCAGGGAGTGACATCACCCCATGGACAGACAGAGCTCCAGAGCAAACTAATTACCGTTAATAAGATCACAGATAAGCCATTGTTTTCAGTCCTCACAGCTGATATGGGAATCTAAAATATCCCCCATCTTTGTCTGTGCGGTGTCCAAATTATAAATGAACTCAAAAGTGTATTTGCACATACATCGTCGAACGAATAAGAGACATTCCCCAAAATGTCAGTGTATCCTTTCGATGATGTATGTGCGCATACACTTCTGAGTTAATTTGTAATTTGGACACTGAACAGTTGAGAGATATTTTAGATTCCCATATCAACTGGCGCCCCATGTTGGGCGCCACTTGATAAGAGAATCTAAAATATCCCTCATCTTTTTCTGTGCGGTGTCCAAATTATAAATTAACTCAAAAGTGTATGTGCACATACATCGTTGAAAGAACAAGAGACATTCCCCAAATGTCGGTGTACCCTTTCTCCTTTATTGCGAGCTTGGCAAGCAGTTTTATTAACTTTGAGCAATTTATGCAAAACAGATATATTTCTATTGGTTAATACCTTTTTAGTCATCTGTTTTAGTAACACCTCTTATAATTATTAGGTATTATAACAATCACCTCATTAATAATCATTAATAAGCATCTTTACTGGTCAGTACTAAAATCACAGCTCTTATTATTCTAATTATTCGTGAACGCTATTTAGCATGTATGACATAGTGATTCTAAGATCTCTAAAGGTCAGTGGTTCTATTGCGCATGCCAGAACAACAAGTATTGACAAGGCTATTCACCCCTGTTCTAGACATCTAGCCTGGCAGTGTCCTTTGTAATCCATAACATAGCCATTATCTACACTGTTGGAGTCTGTGTCTGAAATTCTCCCGAACAATAGCAAGGACACAAACGTTCATGGAAATATACTGATCATTAGAAAATTGCTAATCTTTTAACACTATTTCATAGAACTTTAGAATTTTATTGATTTCCATATCACAGTACATGTACCTTTTGTTTACTGCGGAGATAACAGCTCCTGCACTTGTCTGTGTAAGGGTATGTTCACAGGACGTATTTGCAGGGCGTATTTTGTGGCGTAATTGCATTGCAATGCGCCCGAAGTACACCCAGCAAATACAGTAAAATCATAGCACTGTGCTATGATTTTACGGTGTATTCCCCGACGTTTTCTGTGCGTCTGGAGAAAGAAATAGTATGTCACCAGGGAAAGCGAAAGTAAATGGGGGCAGGCCGGAGCACTTTATAAGCATGCACTGGCCAGCAGGCGTATAGCGGTGCACATAGTACGCACCACTATACGCCGTGTGAACCCAGCCTAACAGCTCAGCTACTTACATAAATGCTAGATATGCTAATCACTGCTATAGAACCATCCACAGCCAGATTGAGTGTAAAACTGCTTATGACTCCGTGAAACAACGTGGTGAGAAAACCCTTTTAACTCCTTAACGACCGCGCACCGTCTTTTGACGTCAGCTGGTGCGGGTCGTTCGTCTGCAGCGACATCTTTTGGCGTCGCTGCAGACATCGGAGTTCTCGGCTTCGGGCGCCGCAGCTGCGCTGGGATCGGGGCTGTACTTCTCAGCCCTGATCCCAGAGCAACCCGGTGCTTTAACCCTTTGATTGCGGCGGTGCGTTACCACAGCGCAATCAAAGGGTTCCCCTGTTTTGTCGGGAACACCCGGTGACCCGAAAGAGCCCGGGAAACGACTGCACAGTCAGCTCTGGGGACCTAGAGCTGTCTGTGTATGAAGCCAGTGACCTGGACACACTGTGTGGTGTCCAGATCTCTGCCTGTGTCAAACTGACACAGATTAGAATGTTCGGAAGGGAGAAAAAGACATGTGCCGCACATCCTCACACTATACGTTTAACTAATGCTTCTCAGCAAAATTATATAAAAAACGAACAGGAGGTTCTTAGTATACCTTTTGCGCAAAACGTATAGGCCCACTTGCCACGTCCCGGCGACCTCTATTAAGTGGGTCCCTACACTAAATGGGGGTAACTCTGCATGGCGACCACCACCGCAGCAAAAACCACACAAATGAGGGGCACAGCCCAGTGGCCCTACAGCACCACTGCTGCCAGACCTAGCCCCCTGGCTCTGGGCTGCAACACCCCACCAGCACAGCATCACAGCAGCAATGGCCGCCACACAGAACCACCACCCCAAACGGAAAGGTGGACACTGCTCACCTTCCCAGGGCTCCCCGCATGCAGACTGCAAGAAGCAGGGCATACACCCTTATACAGACTACTGCTAATTAAAAACACCTGGGCCAAATGGGGAGGAGTGCGGCACATGTCTTTTTCTCCCTTTTAGAGTTATATGCATATGTCTTTCTTTCTATACATGGACCAGCACTCCTCCCCATTTGGCCCAGGTGTTTTTAATTAGCAGTAGTCTGTATAAGGGCTGATGCCCTGTCTCTTGCAGTCTGAATGCAGGGAGCCTGGGAAGGTGAGCAGTGTCTACCTTCCTTTCGTGGTGGTGGTGCTGTTTGGCGGCCATTGCTGCTGTGATGCTGCGTTGTTGGGGTGGTCCAGCCCGGAGCCAGGGGGCTAGGTCAGGCAGCAGTGGTGCTGTGGGGCCACTGGGCTGTGCCTCTCATCTGTGTGGCTTTTTCTGCGGTGGTGGTCGCCATGCAGTGTTACCCCCATTTAGTGTAGGGACCCACTTAATAGAGGTCGCCGGGGACGTGGCAAAGTGGGCTATACGTTTTGCGCAAAAGGTATATAAAGAACCTCCTGTTCGTTTTTTATATAGTTTTGCTGAGAAGCATTAGTTAAACGTATAGTGTGAGGATGTGCGGCACATGTCTTTTTATCCCTTTTAGAGTAATACAGATTAGAATGTATTAGCATATATGAATATGCTAATACATTACTAAGTGTAAAAAAAAAAAAAATTTAAAAAATGTAAAACAGTTCTCCCTTCATGGGAGTCAAAAAAAAGGTAAAAAAAAAAAAAGTGTAAGAAAAAAGAATAAATAAAATAAAAATAAATATTTAATAAAAAACAATTGTGCATAAGTTACACGCACAAAAAAACCTACACATATTAGGTATCCACACGACCGTAATAACCTGTAGAATTAATCTAACAAGTTATGAAGTGTGAAATGGGAATGGTGTAAAAAAAAAATATAAAATAAAAATTCTGCAATTATTTATAAGTGAACTTAAACTATTCCCCCATAAAGTACAACTTGTCTCGAATAAAACGAGGCCTCATCCAACTGCATCATTGAAAAAATAAAAAAGTTACAACTGTTGAAACGCAAGGAGGCAAAAACGAAAAAAATGTTCTGGTCATTAACTACTTTTCAGGTGTTCGGCTTAAGGGGTTAAGGGCAGCTAGATACAGCTTTGCATGGAAATATTAATTTTCCTTTTTTCACATTAGGTATTTATATTCCTGAGAATGACACGGAAGCTCCCGAAAAATACAGAGGCATAGGAATCCGCATTGAAGATGATGTTGTCATCACAGAACAGGCTCCATTGATTTTATCAGCTGAATGTCCCAAAGAAGTGTATGAGATACAACAAGTGTGCTTGCGAGGTCACTGATGCCGTTCAAACTATACTACATTTGTATAAAACTTCTTGGAAACTAAATTTTCGCATGGTAGGAACTAACACAAGTGTTGTGCAAGACATAGGTCATCCAATGAAAGCGTATACTCGGATGTATACTGAAAACTATTTGCCTCTTAATCAAATAAGCTGAATGATATTTATTATCCTTTGTTTTTACCATTCACAATTATGCATTTATATTTGAAGTGGGTTGTAAGTTATTAGTTTAGTCTAAATTTTAAGTTTTGGGTCAGCCTTATGGAGCTTTAGTTACTCCAAAATTTTCATTTGATCTGTGTTGTTCTGGAGACCTACTGCTGTTTAGTTCTAGGCCAAAGCCTGTGCTAGCCACTGATTCTTTGCTGGGTTTGATGACGTTCTGGTATGCTTTGATTTGGGGCAAACTCAAATATGAAGCACAACGCTGCTCCGAAGAGATTGTGGAGGAAATATCACTATTATGAGTGTAACCAGCACAGAAAGTCATTGAGGGCTTGGGGGGAAGGAAAAGAAGCAACATAATATGCAAAGGTGGGATCTGGAGTTAAAGGGGTTGTCTCACTACAAGGTTTGTTTTTTATGTTAAAAATCTTGCAAAAACAAGTCACTTTGCAATATGTGTCCATTAACAGTGTCCTGCCTATCCCAAGATATCCCCTCTTGTATGGGCTGCATCACCTCCTCAGGTTGCTATAGCTACAGACCTGGTCAATCTCTCCTGATAGGCTGCCAGCACTGGTTGCTATAGCTACAGACCTGGTCAATCTCCTGATAGGCTGCCAGCATTGGTTGCTATAGCTACAGACCTGGCTTCTACTGCAGCCTAGTGGAATGCAGTAAACGCACCCCTGAATTCAAAGTGAAACCAAGAAAACAGAATTGAGGTAAGATTATTCAATGTAGTGAGACAACCCCTTTAAATGCATATAAGGAAAAAGAGACTGTAAACATAAAGGGGTGTTCCAACAAAGTAAAGTCTACTGTACACTTCGGCTCTCAGCTAGCTGTGCGCCAAGCGTGCGTGAGAATGAGGAGGGCGACGCTTGTAGCTGTATTCCTCATTTACTTCTATAGGAGTTCTGAATATACCCAAACGTGCTCAGCTATATTATGGAGCTCCCATAAAAGTGAATGGGGAGAATGGCCACAAGCACAGCCCTCCTCATTCTCATGCATGGTTGGTGCACCACTAGATGAAAGTCAACCTGTACAGTAGACTTCGTGTTAACAACTCTTTAAAAATGCATTTTATACATTTATTTAAATAGGTTTCTGGAAAGAAGATGAGTCTTGGAACGGTACATTTATGCCCATTCAAAACTGAACAATAATTTATCAGTAATGGACATCATGGTGACATCAGAATGCAATTGGCAAGACACAATGGTCGCTTACTCCTGTTATTCTTCTGGACTCCATAAAGTGGTTGGTAGGTGGTGTCTGTGCTGGAGCCAATAAAGATACACTATTGCTGGCAAAACTTTATTCATTTCCATACAAAAGCTTAAAGGGGTTGTCTCACTACAAAGATTAGCTTTCAAAATGTAATTAACACTAAATGAAGACGCTTTCCAAATATATTGCTTTGTTCATCTTTTTTTTGTTAAGGCGCTACAAATGATTTTATCACCTTCTCAGGGCTTTCTAGTTTCCCAAGTAACCGACCTGTGTACTCCTTCTCCCCTGCTGTTTGCTCTATCTGATAGCAGGGAGTGAAGTCATCACACAGGTCGCAGGGCCAGCAGTGAGAACTTGTGTGCTATCTGATCTTTCAAACAAATGACTAATTACTCTACTGTTTACATTAGCTCAGAAGCTTCTCGGGACCTCAGAAAAGGTAATTTAGCAAATCTAGACTAAAACAGAGAAGTCTGAATACAAGTAGCTCATATACTAATTACAGACAGCTTGACCAGGAAGTGACAGAGCAAAGCAGCATTATTTCATTCATGCATCCTATGAAACTTTGAGATGAGACAACCCCTTTAAGCTCACCTTGTGAATTCAGTCTCATTCCCCTGCCTCTGTCCTTTTGTTCTTTTTTCCCCACAATTGTACATCAATCGTGCCTTACTCTCATAGTGGGTATTTTGGAAAATTTTGTATGGATATATGGACAGAGCTACCCCTTTAAGAGCTGTACTTCTAGGAGTGAATCATACCAAGTTATTAAAAAAAAATTGCTGTCTATCAGTTCTGTCTCTCACATGTAAATCATTAAAAAATTACAACTGCTACAGATCGCCATTATAAAATGGAGGAGGATGTTTCATGTGGATCAACTATTAATGGGGTTGTGTCACTATTTTGTTTCACAGGGTCACAGGCACTACTTTTTAGTTTTTGAGTGGTTTTATAACAGTGATTAGCATATTGTTGTCTCGCTACAATGATTGGGTTTTAATTAAAAGATCTTTAAAAAACAAGCAGCTTTGCAATATATGTTCATTACAAATGTCCTACTGATTTTGAGTTAGCCCTGTTAGTAGTACTACATCAAACTTCTAAAATTTCTATAGCAGCCGACCTGTTGATTTCCCTTTTCTCACTGGCTGTCAGGTCTGTATGACTCATACAGGTCAAGCAGAGAGCCCCTCCCGCACAGATTGCTTCTGTAGTGGAGGGGGGAGGAGGGCTCTGGCTTCTGTGGCCCTGCTGCCTGGATTAACCCTGTGTGTGCCTGCTTCCTCCTGCTCTCTACACAGATAGATGTGACAGCAGTGACCCTGTGTGTTACTATAATCATGATGTGTCTGTGGAGCTGTCACTATAGTAATAGAACAGATCAGGCATGTGAATACTTCAAGCTGTGCTGTACTAGTGACACATCCTGAGTATAGTAACACTTCCCAGCTGCCCTGTGTCTGTTCTGACAATGTAAGCTAAGCAGGGGGTATAGGAACACTTGCATCCCCCCTGCTCTGGCTCCACACTCAGATCAGCCCTCTCCTGTCTCCTGACTGTGGAGACAGCAGCAAGAGCTGCAGCAGACCTAGGCAGGCACACACAGGGTTAACTCTGGCAGCAAACTCCCTCGCGCCCCCCTCATCCCCCCTGCTGTATAGAAGTTATGGAGGAGAGCTTTCTGTGTGCTGAGGGGAGGGGGGGAAGAGGGAGGAGAAGAGGCAGACAAGCTAGCACGCCCCTCAATTCAACTCCCAGCCACAGAGAGAGGCTGAAAGCTTTTAATGAGACAACTCCTTTAAGCTCCTCTATAACTAGCTGAGACATTACAAAGACATATGTGCAGTAGTTACAGTTGTGTTCAAGATATTAGCAGTGTGCTCAAAAACATGAGTTAAGCACAAAGGGCGACATGTCCCAATAGACGTTTTTTTTGGTCTATTTTGCACCCAAAACATTTTTGACACCATATTCTCAATGTAAATAAACTGTCGTACACCAAAACTAGCTGCATTATACGCTGGGCACGACACATTGTAATGCGCCTAAAAAGGTGCATTACATATAGTAGGAATGATACGCTGTGCGCCTCCATAACGTAATGCACCTCAGCAGGCGCATTACATACACTGGTAATGATACGCTATGTGCTGCGATTTTAGGCGCATTATGTTTACTTTGCAAGGTATACCAGGCGCCAGATTTTTGAGAGGATCGTATTTTCTGCCGCACTTTACACTGATTTATTGCTGCCTAAAAACCTTGATGAGAAATGTATATAATTGGTAACTACTTTAAAGAAAATAACAAAAAATGGACATTGGGCTGTTCCAAAAATAGCAGTGTCTGCATTTGTCTTTCCAATCTCAAGATATGTACTTTTTTTTTTTTTATCGGATTTAGCATTCCTGTGAGTCAGTAACCTAATATTTAGTTGTATTACCACAGGGTTTTGTTTTTTTTAGAACTGCTTCACATCTATGCTCCATAGAGTCAACCAACTTCTGGCACCTGTTGTTCCAGCCCAGGATGCTTTGACTATATCCCACCATTTATTTGCATTTCTTGGCTTTGCCTCAGAAATGACATTTTTGATGTCACCCCACAAGTGTTCTATCAGATTGGGCTGGACACTCCATAACCTCAATTTTGTTGAACTGGAACCAAGATTTTACTAGTGTGTTTCGGATCATTGTCTTGTTGAAACACCCATTTCAAGGGCATTTCCTCCTCAGCGTAAGGCAACATGACCACTTCAAGTATTTTGATATATGCAAACTGGTCCATGATCCCTGGTATGCGGTAAATAGGCCGGCACCATAGTAAGAATGAGGATGAGTAACATGCCCATATGATGCTTGCACCACTGTGCTTCACTGTCTGCAGAGTGTACTATGGTTTGAATTCAGAGTTTGGGGGTCGGTTGACAAACTGTCTTGGACCCAAAAAGAACCATTTTACTTTCATCAGTCCACACAATGCTTCTCCATTTCCCTTTTGGCCGGTTGTTCTTTGGAAAATTGTATCGGCTTCCGCACATCTTATTTGTAAGGGTATGTTCACACGGCTTATTTTGAGGCATAATTGCATGCGTATTTCGTCGCGTATTGCGCTTAATACGCGGTGAGATGCGCACCGCAATTACGGTAATCCATAGCTCTCATAGAGAACTATGGATTACACCTCGTCCCCCGCGCGTACAATTCGGTTGTATTTTACTTGCGGGGAGATAAATGACATGTCAATTATTCGCGGCGATTACACGCCGTGAGTAATGCATGTCAATGAGGCTGGCCCCGGCGTGCTTTGGGAATACGCTCTGATCAGCACGACTCCCAAAACACCCGGCGTATTGTGGCGCGTACTGTACGTGCTGCAATTACGCCTTGTGGTCATACCCTAACAGTTGGACTTTGTGGGGACTTCTTGCTGATAGATGAGCTTCACACAGGCGTCTTCTAATGGTCACAGGACTCACAGGTAACTGTCTTGATCATCCTGGAGCTGATCCTTGACTGAGCCTTTGCCATTCTGGCTATTGTTCAATACATTTGAATGGTCGTCTTCCATTTTCTTCTACGTCTTTCTGGTTTTGCTTTCCATTTTAAAGCATTGGAGATCATATTAGCTGAACAGCCCATCATTGTCTGCACTGCTTTATAAGTTTTACCCTCTACAATCAACTTTTTAATCAAAGTGCGCTGTTCTTCTGAACAATGTCTCGAACGACCCATATTTCTCAGGCTTTCCAGAAGAAATACAAGTACAACACGTGCTGACTTCACCCTTACATGAGGGCCACCTGATTCCCACCTGTTTCTTCACAAATTGACCTCACTCATTGAACTCCTCACTGCTATTCTTTTAAACACATCCCCTTTCAAATAATTATTCAAATACACAGACTCAAAATCACGCAGAACATGAATGCGGAGACTGTTGGTTTTCTAAGAATCTACTGCACCAACTGGTCAATTGTTTGACGTGCGGTAATAGAATTTATAACAAAAACAGTGATTACTCTGGCAAGGATGTGTAGAGAACTATGGATTACGCCTCGTCCCTCTGCGCGTACAATACAAGCATATTGTACGTGCGGGGAGATAAGTGACGTCAATTACTCGCGGTGAATACGCGCCACGAGTATTGCATGTCTATTTGGCCGGCAGGCTGCCAGCCCCCCCACGCCGCAGGAGTATGCGCGAGCTCCCAAAACACATGATGTACTTATGTGAACATAGCCTTAGTCATATTGGACTGCTATTATTTTGAACACAACTGTATATCTGTTTAAACAAATTTACAAATGCTCTGAGGAGTGGAAACAATTGCTAATCTGTAAACCACCTAATCTTCGTAGAGATAAAGACTCCATCTGACCATGGTGATGTCACTTCCTGCTCTCTAATCAGTAAAGGCGATATGGATGGTAACAAGAGAAACATCTGTGCACTCAGAGCAGATAAAATCTCTCTCAAGACAAATGTATTTAGAAAAAGTCTTAATTTATTGTTCCCTACATGTTGAAAGCTAATCTTTGTAATGAGAAAACTCCCTTAACAGGTAGCAGAGGGATAACTATCATACATAGGGCCCATAGTAAAATGAGATGGTGGATCACCACTTAAATGGATTTTCCCATCTGGATAGTTCTGCTATTCAAAAGCTATTGAGGCTCACACTTCCTGTTCAGGCTGTGTCTACAGCAGTGACTGACATTTTAGCTCTCCTATTCCTAGCAGTGTCTGTTACAGGGACATTGGTAATCAAGGGTTTTTAAAAATGTGACTGTCCAAATAGGATGTTTGGCTATAAATTTGAGCTAGCAGAGCTGTATTTGTCAAGAGAGAAAGCTGCCAAGACAAGCAGAGTGGTTCTTCTGAATTCACACTTTATGCATTAACATACAAAGGTAGGTGTCACTCTGCTGCCCTGAAAGCTCCTGATCTCACCCTCTGTTCAGAAACATGTGTTAAAGTTTCATAGTGAGAAAGATAAGATCAGAAACTGAGAGTCAAGCTCTCGCTTACTGATAAGACAAAGCACTGGGTAACCTCACCATCCCTGACACTGCTAGAGCACAGAGAGGTGGTCGGTAACTAGAGAAGCTTGTGTATTCAAGCAGGAGATAAGAACTGCTCTATCTCTGAAATGAAGCAAAATTGGAACAACAATATATTTGGCAATAATGTTTATCTTTGCCTACATTATGTTAACGTTAACCATTGAGATACAACATCAGTAGCGATATAAAAAGCTATAAATAATAGCGTCATGTATCAAAGAATCCACATATTAGTGCTAGATAGCAGAAAGCCTCGTCAACAAGGGTACTATGTTCTTGCACCTGAGTCAGCCTCTCAACCTATGGGTCCCATAGCAGCTGCTATGGCATGGCCGGAGGCGCCCCTAACTCTTCAAGAAGAGGTTCGACAGCAGCACAGGTGCGTGTTATAAGAGACAATGTACTCCCTACTTTTTACCTCAGCCTTCCATGACCTGTATAGATGACCTGGCCTTCAGCCTAGTGCTTATATTATCACAGAACTACTGATGTTCCTATAATATAGGAGTGGATATATTCTCCCATACATAAAGTTGTAAAACAGATCTGTTGGTCACACTGGTAGTTTCACCCATATCCAGTTTTTTGGTTTATCGGCATTGCAACAACAAGTTAGTGACCAGACGTATTTTTAGCTTACGTTGCACGTATCTTCTTATATTTTACAACCCTGTAACATTTCATCTGCTATGTTTGAGCATGATATCATTTATATTGCGCTAAGCGTTATGGTATCTATGCACCATGTACAGTTAGGTTCATATATATTTGGACAGAAACAACATTTTTCTAACATTGGGTCTGTACATTACCACAGTTCAGACTTCTTTAGTGGGTTAAACAAAATGATTCCATAAAATGCGAGGAACTAAAACACTTTTTAACAGAATCCCTTCATTTCAGGGGCTTAAAAGTAATCGGACAAATTAAATTTTTGTAAATAAAATGTTCGTTTCTAATACTTGGTTGAAAACCCTTTGTTGGCAATGACGGCCTGAAGTCTGGAACTCATGGACATCACCAAATGCGATGTTTCCTCCTTTTTAATGCTCTGCCAGGCCTTTCAGTTGCTGTTTGTTTGTGGTCTTTCTGTTTGAAGTTTAGGGCAACATGTATAAAACTTTTTTTTTTTTTTTTTTTTTTTTTTGCTTTTTTTTTTTTTTTTTTTTTTTTTTTTTTTTAATTTTTTTTTTTTTTTTTTTTTTTTATTTTTTAAACCCCCCATTTTTTTTTTTTTTTTTAACCCCCCGCCCCGGCCCCCCCCCCCCCCCCTTTTTTTTTTTTTTTTTTTCTGTGGTATGCTTTGGGTCAGAGCTGTACACGCCTTACCTACTTTTTTGCTTTCCAATTCTGATAGGGTTATCTTGGTTTCACCCAACTAGCCCTTTTTTCCCTTTGGGGTTAGAGTGGCTTGCCCAAGCGGAACCGTCTGTATTTACTTTCTTTTGGGAGATTTGGATATTGTACGCCTACATCCTGGGGTGTTGCTCACTTGGTTGGTTTTTTGTGAAGGGGTTTCTCTTACCATGGAAATTATTCTGCGGGTCTCCCCGCTGTTGTTTCCCTGGGTCCAAGTCTTTTTTCATTGATGAGTTTCTTTCTTTCTCAGGGGGGACCAAACGTGTTTTTTCCACTTTAAATTTATAGAAAATTTTCGGGGTGTTTTTTTTTTGTTTTTGCAGCTTAGAATGGTTGTTTCACCTGCATGAAGAGTCTTTTGACTGCTGGTTTTCTTCACAGCAAAATCTTGCAAATGCTAACACTACATCTCAAATCAACTCCAGACCTTTATCTGCTTAATTGGGAATGACATAACGAAGGAATTGCCCACATCTGCCCCATATGAACAGCCCCGGGTCAAAAATTTTCCCAAATTACTTTTGGGTCCCTTTAAAAACGGGGGACACATGTTAGGAGCTGAAATCTAAAACCCTTCATCCAATTTTAATGTGGATACCTTCAATGAAAGCTGAAAGTCTGGACGTTGTGTCCATTATATAACTATAACTTGAATATGTTTCAGTAAACAGGTACAAAAGCAAATTTTTTTTGTTATTGTCCAAATATATATGGACCTAACTGTATCATGTCATATTGTTTGATAAGATGTCAGGACTGCTTACATATGACTTTGGAAAGTATTTTATGCAATATAATTTTATTATGCAAATATAATACTCCAAAGTGGAATTAAAATAATTTTATTCTTCTACAATTTTGTAATGAGGAGCAGCTCATGTAATCATTTTCACATGGTAATGAGTTATGTTTTTGGAAAATAAAACTACAACTTTATTTTAAAGAAGCTTTGACAGTGTATTTTGATTTCCCTAAAAATATACTTAAAGGGGTTCTCTCACTACATTGATTCATCTTACCGCAGTCCTGCTTTCTTGGTTTCATTTTGAATTCAGGGGCGTGTTTACTGGCTTCCACAAGAAAAAACATACAAAAAATGGGACATTACTTACTCAAAAAACACCACAATTTTTTGGGCCATGTTCACAGCTCAAAAGCTGGACTAAACTGAATCCACAAGGCTGCAGTAGAAGCCAGGTCTATAGCTATAACAACCAGTGCTGGCAGCCTATCATGAGAGATTGAACAGGTCTTTAGCTATAGCGACCTAAGGAGCTGATGCAGCTCATACAAGAGGGGATATCTAGGGATAGGTAGAACACTGATAATGGACATATATTGCAAAGTGATATTGCAGTATCTGTAACATAACAAGCAATCCTTGTAGTGAGACAACCCCTTTAAGGTACTCATACACATCAACTTAAAGTTGATGAAAATTGACAATATCAACCACAGCAATTGTTTATGGTCATCTGAAAAAAAGTCAACCATGTTTGGATTTTTCCCTCAGTTGGGCGAAAGCTCTTTGGCCCATGAATGATCTTTCGGGAAGGATTTTTGGTGCTTTGCCTTATGTCATTGATTGTATATGATCAGCTTGAGCAACTGAAATGGCCATTGTATTGTTGCTTTATTTCATGACTCCTGTGTTAAGGGGTGGATGTTGCTAGAGGCAAAACACTTCTATGGCCAACGTCACTTCTTTGTCTATCTTCTGTCCAGACTAGATATAAGAAGATATTTTTTATTAGATACTTTATAAACCTTGTATACATTCTTCCCGCTTACCAAATTGCTGAGTAACTACTGGTTTGACTTTGCCTTCTAATACTGTGCACTGTGTTATTTATAACATTATAGCAGCCAACCATACTCCAGTATTGAATCTTTATAATGTTTATGAATTCTATAATGACAGAGACTAGACTGACGAATAGCCAATGGGATGCCAATATTCACAAAAGGGGTCACAATGTGAGCCCGGAAAGTATAGGCTGGTAAGATTAATTTGCATTGTATGTAAAATAGTTAAAGGGGTTTTGCAAGAAGTGAGTTCATTACCTGTTATCTGTTCAGGAGAGAATATAAACAAAGCATGCTGAGTCATGAACGACTGCAGGGGTGAAAGGGAGTGGGTGAGCAGAGAGCGATGAAGCAGGGAGCATCTCTAAAGTTTACTCAAATAATAACATTACAACCAGTGGACTATCTATACAGCAGACAGACTCGTACACTGCACTTTCTCCCCAGCCTCCTGCAAGCTCCTTCGTGTTCCCAGTCATCAGATAAGAAGTGCAAACATGCAAGCGTGGCCAGATCAGCTCCTGTCAGTGTCCTGGTAGTGTCTAATGTAAACTTTCAGGAAACTAAGGGGGACTGAGCAATGCTGTGGCTCTCACATGCTTCACTTTTTGTAATCACTACAGACGGAAGGGGGAGGGGGCAGGAGGGCTGAGCAGGGAGCGTCTGCATGTTTACTCAAATAATTACATTACAACCAGCGGATTCTCTATACAGCAGATACAGGCACAGAAACAAAGCTAGTGCAGTTGCCCAGTAACACTGCTTTTTTCTCCCCCTCCCTTCAAAGCTCGTTCCTGTGTCCTGCCATCAGATAAGAAGTGCAAACAACGCAAGCACGGCCAGGAGCTTGCCAGATCAGCTCCTGGACATAGCTAATGTAAACAGTCAGGAAACTTAGGGCATCTAAGTCAGGCTGCAGCTCTCAGAGGCTTCACATTTTTAAACACATATATTTAGAAAAGTGATTAAATACCCATTTTGAAGGATCCCACGTCAACATTACATCGTGGCAAAATCCCTTTAAAGGTTTCCTAAGGGATACTATCCTGGAGTATCACAGTAAAATAACCTCATATCACAGTATCAGCACAGGTTTATGAGGAAGTGGTTCTGATCAGTTTGTATGAGGAGGTAAGCTCCAAACTAGACAAATAAATGACAAGGGGACATCCTCCACCTCAAGAGGAAAGAAAGTTTCACCATTATCACATTCAGAGGTTCTTTACTGTAAGAGCGGTGAGACTATGGAACTCGCTGCCACAAGAGGTTGTGATGGTGGATTCATTGATCAACTTCAAGTAGGGTATACATACCTTTCTTGAAAATATAATATCACAGGTTAATTTTAATCAATTCTGGAGACAGGACGTTAATCCGGGGATTATTCTGATTGCCATACTGGGAGTTGGGAAGGAATTTTTCCTCTTGTATAGGACAATTGGCATCTGTCTCATAGGGGTTATTGCCTGTCTGGATCAACACTCTAAGGTTATAGGTTGGACTTGATGGATCTGTGTCTGTTTCCAACCTTATCTACTATGTTACTGTGAATATTCCTCATGTTTTGGAGGTAGTCAGTTATTATCCTGAGCAGGAGAGTTTTTTTTTTCTTGAAAGGCTCAGAATTCATACTTACCAAAATATTTTAACATATGAGGGAAAAATGTAAATGCCAGATACAACCATGAGGACTCGAACCACACAAAGTTATGCAAATTTTTTTTGGGGGGGGTTATTAAGGTCTATATTTATTGAGAAATATCATGACTATGTGGATAACATACTATTCCAGCGTGGCTCAGCAAACAGTATGAGAGTGAGTGCCAGCTGAAGGATATTTTAATCAGTATCAATCCAATACAGGCAACTGCAATGTCATAATATATCTTCATCTTGATGTAAAAAATTTGACCAGGGACATCTTTGGATTTACCTTTTTTTTCCGGGGATGCCTTTTTGTGCAAGGACTCTGCGTGGTAACTGAAGAGAGTGGTGGCCCTGGATTACAGTGACCACTAGTAGTAGTAAATGATTTGAATGCGTTGTACCATTGTGTGTCCAGCCCATTCAGGTGAGCAATTCTAAGTGGTATTATAGTTTTGGATGTGTAAAAAAATAACACACAAGGTGAACTTTGTTTTATGTTCTTTTTTTTTTTTTTGTCCTAGCACAATTGAAAAAATCCCTCTTAGAAATAGAGCTAAGCGATGTTCCATATAAGAAAGATGTTTCGGTCCACTTGGACCTTGTTTACAACTGCCGCAAGCATAAAATATATAGTAAGCCGGCCATAACTCAGAAGGGAAGGCTCAGTAGAATATATGGTTAACATGGTTTGTTATCATTGTAATACAGACGTGTTTTTCCTATGGCTGGGGTCTGAAGCGCAAGCTTTAAAGGAGTTTTCTCGCTACAAAGATCATGTCTCAGATTATGGGGACAGTAAAAATTAGCACTTTTGTAATTGGTTTGTATTATTACCTAAGTCACTTGGTATAGCAGATATGAGCTTTTCTATGCATCTGTTTTCTATTTCTGCTGCTGCTAGTTAGGACACACCCCTTTTCTGTGATTGGCTAGTCGGGACACGCCCCCAGTCAGATTCCTCCCTGGACACACCCCTGCACTGAGATTGGCTGACTGACATTTAATTCAGCCTGTTGAGACACGCCCCCAGACAGGAAACACCCCGGACACACCCCCCTGCTCTGTGATTGGCTGCCTGCACACTCCCCTGCCTGCTTACTCCCCTCTGAGCTGTTAAAACCGAAAGTAAAACCAGCTATGTGAGAGGGCTGCTGGCTCTATACTCATCTCCCAGCTCTAAGGTGAATGATCTGGGTAATTACTGACTGTTTAACTCGTAGATCCCCTCATATAACACAGTCTTATGTCCTGTGTTCCCTCTGTATAACACATTCTCCTGCCTGATAACAGAGGGGGAATCGGGGGGGCAGTGTGCACTCCTCACATGTGTTTCATCAGTTCAGGCTGTGTATATAACTGGTTATATTTACTACTTTGCCGTAGGCAAACTTAAACTCTATCAGTTCTCTATCTGTTAAACACTAAAACGTAACTTTTATTATATATAACTCTTAACCTCTATACACACTATTTAAAAACCTGATCTCTCCACTCATCATTTAACCCTTTTTGCTTCTGAAAGAGGGAATAACTCCCCTTTTTATTATCAAGTCTGGTGGAGCACCACCTATTAACAGGAGAGCCTTATATCTATAGCAAATGTACTGACTCAGTAAGGGATCCCAAGCCCACTACTCGGGCAGTCGTCCCTAATCTCATAGACACAGAACAAATAAGGCCCCTTGTGACACCCTGCAGCAGGTGACACTTGTAGACAGAGGGAGAGATCACAATTTAAAACGTCATCCTGACCTCGCCGACATGTTTCGCCAGCTAACCCGGCTTTATCAAGGCTTAGAGGTCCGATAACATGTGGTCTGAGCTCACTTCCTTTTATATCATGTTAGGTAAACACCCCATTCACATAAAGCCCACTCCCCCTTCCGCGCGCGCACACTCATACCATGTTCTGCTAAAGCTGCCACCATGCTCTCATGAGCCAACAAACTTCAGACAAATTCGCCATCTCCATAACGGGCTTGCGCCCCATCTTACCGTACTGCCCGCACCAACGATGCCCAAAAAAAACCACCCGACTGTGATGGGCTTTCCCTCTCACTTCTCTCATATTATTGCAAACTGCGTGCCTCACCCAGAATTTAAAACCCAAGCGATAGGGTTTTTTAAAAAACACGCCAACCAAAATTTATCAACTCACAAACAGCCCCCTTCTCTTCAATTTTCAATATCATGCATTGGGGAAAATAATTCATTGTACAAAAGATATTTTCAATTATTTCCCATAAAGCATTTTTAATTCTAAAATTGCTATTTATTTTAATAGAGCTGCAGGCCCCCTTTTAAAACCAGTTCCTTGTCTGTATAGTATTTTCTCAAGACTATTTTCATAAAACCACTTGTCTTTTACATGTAAATTCATATCATTTTAATAATGCGGGAGGTCTATGGCTAGACCCCCTCCCTCCCACAGTTTACCTCACAACTTCCCCATTTAAAAATTCTCTCTTACGGGTCACAGCCCCCCAAATTTACCACGTCACAATGGGGCATGCAAAAAAAAGGGGATGCAAAATAATCAAGTTCTTTAACCCCCACGCATCCGTTGCACCACTTCCACTAGATCAGCGCTGCAAAAACAGAAACAAAAAAATCTATAATAGTGGTACATACATCAATAGGTACCAACCACTCCCGGGCCGCAGCTGCCCCAAAAAAGCAGCGCACATCCCTTGCAAAAGCAATATACATGCATCCCTAATTTGTTAAATAGCTTGTGGAGCCTGAAGCTGAAGGCTCTGCAGACAAGAGAATATTGCAGGAGGCTGCATCCTTTCCAGACAACCTTCCTCTTCCCCTGCTTCACACAGAATGATGATGTCACAACTCTTCAGTGAGGGGGAGATATGCCTGCTGAGAGGAGAGACTCGCCCCTGGATTTCCAATTAAATGTCATAGAATTAGCTGAAGAGCACGGACACTTCAAACGATAAAACCCCTTTAAACTTTGTTTCCACACTGGATAAAAACATATAGGGCGACATGTATGAATTTTTGGCATTTAAATGCCAATTTTCATGTGCATAGTATTAGTATAAAATGTGCCTGATTTATGAACCCGCTCTACAGCGAATCATAAATCAGGCGCATTCTAGCGCGAATATGACACTTATGGCTCAAGTAAACCACTTTGAAAGCGGTTTACCTGTTCAGCTGTAACGCGCCTAGAATTGACATAATGAAGCTATAAATGTGTAGCTTCATACAGTTCTAGTGCGCCCCTCCTCCTGCACACCCCCCAAAATCAGGCGCATTACAAAGTGCCACGGGCGCTCTCTAATGCGCCTGATATTGGCGTGCGGAAGATTTAAAACTATTGTGAACAGGGCTGCGCCGGATGTCGGGCTGAAAATACGCTAGACCTCTGGCGCAGCCCCGTTGATACATGCTGCCCATAGGGTCTCAATTTCAGTGTCCACCATCTCCACAGTATGTTAGAGCATAGAAGTGAATCTTGACAACACATGAAATGCATACCGATAGTCTTTTACACGTCAAGAATGTATACTTCAAGAAACCTAAACGTCCTCTCGAGGGTACAGCTTATTTTTGGAAAAAGGCCACTGCATATTTTGAGCCAAAACCAGAAGTGTATCAAGCAAGAAGACGACTTTCCTATATATTTCACATCCCTTCAGAATCCACTTTTGGCTTAAGCTAAAAAAAAAATGAATCAAAAACTTCTGCATTTCCCCCTCCCCCACAAAAAACATGTGAACCCCTCCTTAGCCTTCTTAAAGAAAAGAGCTGAGAAATTTAATCCAAAACGACCTGCAAGAGCTATCACTTTGTAAGCAATGTTATTTAATTAAAGCACTGAATATCAGAACACATGCTGTTAGACCACTCATGTCTCACCCTTCGTAAACTCATGCGTCCTAACAGGGCTGGGATAAGCTATTCTGGTGCACTAGGCAAATAAGGCAAGTAGCGCCCCCACTCCTCCCCTCCCAATCTAAAATTCAGCCCACCCCCATACCTCTTTGCACCCCCTTCCTTTCTGGGATGAGTACCTTCAGGTACCCGTTGCCCCAGCCCTGCTTCCTAACACTCCGGGGGGAATAAATTTCCCAGATGTGCGGACCTACAACTTTGTGTATTGCAAAGAGACAAAGTTTGGACTGGCTCTGAGATACAGAATTTCACTGTGATACCTCTCTAGATACAGCTTTAAACAGCCCCATGGTCTCATGGCTTTACTACATACCACATTTACGGAAATTCTGCAACATATCTGGGTGACTACTATTTAGGGACACAATAGCAGCTTGGAAAGCCAGCAGAAAGTTACTGAAACTTCCATGGTACATAAGTAAACTTGTGTTGTTTTATGATCACCCTGAATCTCCTCAGGACATGGAAAATGGGCACTTGAGAATATGGGCTGAGAAAGGAGTCATGAGTGTCTCGCACCTCAATGGGTTACCATTTGAAAAGCTTTTATCTTTGCATGAATTGAAGACATTACTTGACATTCCTGGAACACTTTCTGACCCATAGGCAGCTTATGAGCTCTCTGCAATCCAGAATATAGAAAATAACAGCTGTACTAAATTATACCACAATAGATGAGTTCATGACAGTGTCGGGGGCCAAGCATCCACTGTCATCTTTATCCAAAATCTTATGTGAACCTAAGATTCAAACTGTGAGCGGAACTTTGTTTGAGTGCTGGGGAGAACTCGGAAGTGCAATCAGTTGTCCTAAGGGGCTGGAACGCAATATGTAGTAACATCATTTGTGAAAAGGGGGAAAAGGGAAAACCCCGGTTCGTTTTATGATAAATAATTTGGTTTTTATATCCCTGCCCCCCCTTTTGCCCCGGGAAAAAAAAAACAGTTGCCCCGAAGTGTGCGATACCAGGGAACAGATATGATTCATGGTATTTTGGCATTGTAAAGGTCCCCCCAGGGCTTTGGGAAAATTTTTTGGTTTGGGTTGCTTAGCGGTAAGGGGGAGGGGAAAATTTAAAAACTCGCCCCCAGAGGTCCCCTTTTTTCATAACCGGGCCCCCCTTTGGGCTGTAATTACTCTTTTTTCTCCGTTTATTTGCGGGACCCTTAAAAAGGGTTTTTTGGGGAATGGTTTGGGACAGGGAATATACTTTTCCCACCTAAAAAAATTTTAAAAATTTTCCTAAAATATCTTTTCAGGGATTTTTCAAAATTTTTTGGGAAGGTGCATGTTTATTTTTTGCCCAAACCCTTTTTCCCAAAAAAAAATTTATATTGATTCAATAACGTAAGTCAAATGGGAAAAAAACCCATATTTTGGGTTTTAAAAGCATTAAAAGGTTAATTTTAATACTTTTTTGAGCCCTTTTAAAAAAAAAAAGACCCTTGGAAAAACCCTTTCATTTTCAATGATATTTAATTTTTTTTAGATGCACTACCCGGGCAACTCTTTTAAATGGTTCCCATCACGGTGAAAAATTTCTTTTGCCTTAAAAAAAAGGATGGGAAAGGAGGGGTGAAAAAATAAACAACTGGGCCGATTTTTGGGGAAGGTGGAAAAACCTTTTTTTGGGCCCTTTTTTGGATTTGGGTGGTATTGATCCCTTTTTTTAAACCCATTGGCGGGGTATTGAAAGGGATCTTCAAGATCATCGGGAAAGGATTTAAAAATAACCCAAAAGGGGGGGCTTTACACAAAGCATTCCCAACCACCCAGACGGGACTTATAACGGGGGGGTTTTGGGGTTCTGTTCGGGGTTAAAACATGAAACCCAAAACCCCCAAAAAATTTAAAGTTTTTGAAACCCTTGGGGGTTTTTTTGGGTTTTCTTTGATCTCTTTCACTTATTTTATTCTATTCACATTCACAGTGATATTTCTAAGTAAAGTCACGTCCAGGATAAGCGCCCTGTTCTGAATTGCCATCTCTCTCTCCCTTAAATGTGCATGATGTTTGTATTTTTTATTATAATAAGATGTTAACCTTTGGTTCTATGGTTCTGGATTTGTGTACTACACATTTGGGTTGGTTTTCTGGTTATTTTGGGAAAAAAAATTGCCCGGGGGCTTTAAACCGAGTAAACCATCGGGAATAAACCAAATTTTTGGGGTTTTTTTTGGGTGCTTTACGGGCCGGGCCCTTTGGGTCAAGGTCCCCTTTTTCAAAATTTAAAAACCGGGTATTGCAAAGATAACCAGGTGAAGATGATTTTGATGGTTTTTATATTTTTTAGAGGGGACTTATGGAGAGGGTAAAACTTATAATGATACCTTTTTTTTTGTTTTGAAAACTTTATTTTGTTGGAAATCAAAAATGAGTTTAAAAAAAACATTCCGTCATTGAATATTACATTTAAAGGGGGCAGAGCTGTAGAAAAATGTCTTTGGGCCTTTTTGGCGGGCTTTGGGCCCTTTGGGAGTATACAAATAAATTAGTCTTGGATTTATGAGTTTGGTAAAAAAAAAACTCTTATGCCGTCCCCCAGCGTTCTGGAAAGCCCGGAAAGGGGAAACCCGAAAAGAGAGGAACTTTCGGTTCATGGTTTTTAGTTGTAGATCGGATTTTGTCATTTAATCCCTTGAAGGGGTTGGTCATCTAAATTTATTTTTTTTTTTTTTAATATTAGGGCCCCTTTTAAAATTTAAAAAGATGTTTTCTCCTTCCCCTTCAGCGCTTTCCCCCTCCTCGATCGCCCCAGTTTTCTATTTTGTTCTCTTTTCTTCTGGACAGGGATATCACCACTGCAGCCACTGATTGCCTGCAGCAGTCACGTGTCACTGCCTGAGCTGTCCAAATGGTGGTCAGTCAGCTGCATCTATCCCAAAATAGGGACCAATTTTAAAAATTTATACTTACCACGCCAATAATAAACCTCATTTGGGCCATAGGTGAAAGTACCAAAAAAAAAAAGTTATTGGTCACAGAAAATGGTGCAAATAATAAAAAGAGAGATTTTCTCGTATGAAAATACAACAAAAAACCCTACCTATTTGGAATTGTATCAACTTGCAGAATACAGATATAATTTATATTGAGGGAACGGCGTAAAAACAAACCCCGCAAACCTAGCGCAAGTACTTTTTTTTTTTTTTTATTTACTTTTCACCGCACATACATTTTTTGGGGGTTTCCCAGTATATCCTGTGGGTTTTGGAAAATTGACCAAAAATTAAAAGAACCCTTTTTTCCTGCAAAATATAAACCCTCATCTGCGTATGTAGATGGAAAAATACATTTAAAAAAAAAAAAATAAAAAAATAAAAAAATAAAGATTTCCCAGTATTTAACTTTGCTGGGGGAGACAGGGGTCTTTAAGGGTGCGTTAAGAAAAAAGGACAAAATATTTGTCGGATTCTGTATCCTAAAACTGCGTCGTCCGACAAGTGCTTGAACTGTATTTTACACAACAACCAGAGGATTATTAAAGGGGTTGTCTCATTCAAAGGGTTTCATAGGATTTCATGAATGAAAATAAAGCTTTCCTTTTCTCTGTCACTTCCTGGTCAAGCGCTGTAAATTTGCATCTGAGCGCCGTGTATTCCGGGCTTCTTGGGGTTTTTGGGCTTGTTTAGATAAATTACCCTTTTCTGAGGTTTCCGGGGAAAGCTTTTGAGCTAATTAAACGTAGGTAGTTATAATTATTATTTTGTCGAATGATCAGATAACACACAAAACTCTCACACTGCCCCCCCCCCCCAAAACCTGTGTGATGATGTCAAATCCCTGTATCAGATAGGGAAAAAAAGCAGGGGAAAGGGGGTTTCAAGGGGCCCGGGCATTGGGGGGAAAAATACGAGCCCCAAAAGGTGATAAAATCATTTTTTAAAATCCTTTTAAAAAAAAAGAGATGAACAAAGCAATATATTTGGAAAATGTCTTCATTTGGTGTTCTCTACCTTTTGAAAACTATTATTTGTAGCAAGACAACCCCTTTAACTCTGTTTTCTTTTTTGCAGTGGTTTTTCGGATTCTGTTTTTCAATAGGTTTTTTTTGGATGTGGATCCACATCAAAAACCGTGCACAAAGCTTTCTGGTTGTTTTTTATGCAGGCCCATTGACTTCAATAGTAAATTTTCCACTGTTTTAGAGTGAAATCTTGAACATGTTACAAGTTTTTTGAAATCCACCTCAGAAAATCCGAGTCGTGTAGACCAGAGGTTCCCAACCCTAGGGCCTCAAGGCACACCAACAGGTTTATGTTTTTTTGGCTTTTCCCTTTGCATTGGGACAGGGGGAATTTATTATTGTAGGCATTCTCACAGGTGATTTCATTATTGGTCAGTGCATTCTGACAGGTTTATATTTATTATTGGGGAGTGCATTCTGTTTGGGAAAATTTCCGAAAAAAGAACCTGTTGGTGTGCCTTTTAGGGGTGGAGTTGGGGAAAACTGGTGTAGGGCTACAAAATTGGATTTTCTATATAGCTCTATGGGGATGGTTTTTAAAGTTGAAAATCTGAATCAAAAACCGTCTGGAAATCCTTTTTTGTAGATGGAGACTAAGTGTCCATGCACAGGTATTGGAGGACCTAGGGTGTGCCCAAAAAAATAAATAAAAATAAATTCCCCACACCATCACTAGCCTAAACTGATGACACCTGACAGGAAGGAAGCATTGATTTACATTGCATGCGTCAAAGTATGACCCCGTCATGAGCACTGTGCAACCAAAATCTGGAATTATCTGACCAGACAATGTGTTTCTTCTGCCCAATGATCCAATTTTTGCACTCTTTTGCCTTACGTGATGTTCAGATGCTGTTAAAAAGGATGCTGAAAAATACAGGCATATTTCACAGAATTATGGGCATTTTCCATGTGCACATTTTTTATGTACTCTGAGCTTATCTGCCTTTGCACCAGGAACTTGGCATTAGTTCCTACAGTTAAGTGCAACTTTTCAAGCTAAGCGTTGTGTGTACATGAAGTTTTTACAATCAATCTCCCCCTCTCGAGTGTTTGTCTACCCTAAAATCCTCTATCAATCAAACCCCCAATTACAGTCTCTAAACTTCTGCTTGGAACGAGCCATATTTAAGGGGTTATCAGGTTGCATAGAATTATAACTGTATGATTGTGTGTGGGGGGAGTTGGTTGAAGACACATGCATGTCCAGGGGTGGCTGGGATCTGCTCTTCTTCACAAGTTCTTGTCCCAACACACAGGAGACGAGAGCTCAGACAAATCATATCCCAGCAACGTTTGGAACAGGAGGGAACTAGGAGGTACGGGTTTTCTTTTACCCACCTTAGGCCCATTTAAGTTTAATTTTTTTCAATCAGACAACACTTTAGCACAATGGGCGGAACTGGATAGACGTCAGTCTTCTTTCGGTCTTAGGCCTCGTTCACACGGCTTATTCTGGGACGGATTGGAGCCGTACTGCGTGCGTATTTGCGCTGCAATACGGCTCCAATCCGTCCCAGTAACTACGGTAATCCACAGTTCTCATAGAGAACTATGGATTCCGTCGCGTACGCGCCGTAAATAATGCATTGTCTATGGGGCCGGCAAGCAGCTCCCCCGACCCTTATTCAAGCCATATTGCGGGCGGGATCTGTCCCGCAAATACGGCTTGAATAAGCCGTGTGAACCGGGCCTTACAAACGATGTAATCCCTTCCTTCTGCCAAAATCCAGAGTCGGAAGCGTACCCTAAAAACACATTTAGCCAGACCTTTCATATACCTTCACCCATCTGTTTTTACCCCAGCTTCTTCATTATTCTTCAGCAGCACTAGATCCCTTTGTTTAATAGTAGCCTTAGGGCATGTCCCCGCCGCACGGGTTGTCGGCAGGTTTTTCAGGTGGTTTTGCGGTTTTGCAGACCGCCTGAAAAACCGGCCGAAAATGAGCAGAACGGGGCTCCATGGAAAACCCGTGCAGCAGTCCCCACCGCACGGGTTTTCCGTCCGGTGGTTTTGCCGCCCGCAAAACATTGAGCATGCACATTCTTCCATCCGTTTTCCGGACAGAATATGTGTATCTCAATGTGAAGGGAGAGGGCTTTTCTCCGCTCATCGCGGAGAAAAGCCGTCCCCACCCCGTGGCCGTGGGGACGGCTGCAAAACAGTGCAAATACCGGCCGCATACCCGACCGGTATTTGTCACTTGCTGTGTAAACGGCCCCTTAGGCTATGTGCACATGGTTCTTGTCAATCCGTTTTTCGAGCCGAAAAATTTATTGCATAAAACGTATCCAAACACATACCCAAAGTGTACTTTTTTTTTCATTTAACAGGGCTGGACCACAGTCCATAACAAGGATTACAATTGTAAGCGTTACTGAACAAGCCCCCTCACTCCTGTTTGAATAGTTCCTCTGGACACGTATGCGCTAGGAACTAGGATTTTACAATTCTAGCCATGTGTTTTCCCCATTAGTCCATTATGGGACAGATTTTATTTTCCTCAACCCTTATGCCATAATCTTTATTCTTTTTTCAAGGTAGAACACTCCTTGACCACTTCCTAACTCAACAATGCTCCAATGTATCCACATCCATGAGTGGCTTTGTTAATTTAACACAAAACATGTGACATTAGGTCATTGGATTAACAGCCCTCACCCATAAGATTTCCCTGACACCTCCTCTTCCTCTTAACATAAAAACCACTGTGTACACTTCGAATGGTAAGATGCGGGGGTCCCAGGAAGGCTGATGGGAGTACAACTACTACCGTACCCCCCCCCTCGCCCCCCCCCCCACAACACACTACCCACAGCTAAGCATGAACATTACCTTGAATAGTGAAACTCTGCCAAAAGCATAACCGAAGTTTGGTTTGCTCAATTTCCCTCTTAATGAACTGTTGTGTCCGAGAACAACCTACCTTTGTCTTTCTCAACTAATGAAGTTTACGCCTACAGGGCATTTGGTATTTCAGTTGCTCTTGGTCCAAAAATTTGTCTTATAACTTTCAAAAGTAACTGCTACAGGGGAACATCTCTCCTTGAGGCGAGGAGAGCACCAAATGGTGTGTAGAGGTTTTTATTGCCTTTTATGCCCTCCTACTAAGACACCTAGCATCAGCATAATCACAAGGCCCTTATGGGAAAGGACGCTGAGAAGCTCAAAGTGCCCTCTATATGGATGTAACAACAATCCTCCAATTTGCTTTTGACCCCACCGGTCGTTTGAGGAAAATAAAAAGGGCTATTCAGCCAACTCCAGTATCTCTCATCTGCAGACAGCTGTTTTCAGGATGTATATCTCCCTCATCATCAATGAGTGGCTCAGAAAAGAGGAACACTCTCCATGACGGCAGGCGCACACCAAATGGTGTGTAGAAGTTTTGAATGCCCTTATTGCCCGCTCTTACTAAGCCATCTGCATATGCACCAAGGCATTATGGGGAAAAAGGAGCTGAGAAGCTCAAGTGACCCTCTGTTGGAACGTAAACTCTAAAGTACAACCCTGATGTCTTTAGGTGAAATTTGTTTTGAAACATAGCCTATGACTTCCTATGGAAACAATGAGGGATATCATACACGTGTTATTGAAATTCAGGGTAGTGCCCAAAGAAGGAAGGTCAGCATTGTCCACCATATCAGAAGGGGTTTCTTCTGTGAACAGTGGTGTTGTGCACTATAAGGCCATGTTCACACGGCTTATTCTGGGACGTAAATCAGATCCTACAATTAAACTGCCAATTGCCAATTACGTACCAGAATCCGTTCCCAGTCACTACGGCAACTGCACAGTTCTCATAGAAGAAAAGTATGCCAATTACGTCTCCCTCTCCCTGCCCTCGGACCCCGAATACGCCGAGGGGTAGATAAATTGACAGCGTCACTTTCTAGCTGGTCTTATACGCGCCGCCTCATCAAATGACTTTCTTAAGGGCCGTGCGAAGTGGCCGACCCCCCGCTGATCGCTCCCTCCACCTGCTTCCCTCCCCTCCCCCCGCAACACACCCCAACTCGCTACCGGGCGTTAATTGCAAGGGCGTAATTTACGCCCTGCAGTTAACCGTAGTTGAACATTACATTAAAGTCCACATTCCCGCGTGTCCTAATATATAGAAGTTTGCGAACAGTTCGACAATGCAGAGGTTCTGAAAAATAAGAGCTGATCAAGGCGTGGCAAAGAATTTAAGTTTGGAGGTCGGACAACACCAGCAAACTGCACCATTCATAAGTACTCGCGCAAAGTCTCGCAGAAGATGGAAGTTTCCATATGTCAAAAAAAAGCCATCCTGCATTCATATCCCGTTAAATGTTTGAGAATTGAAAGGCACCTATATACCAACAGAAAATTTCTGTATTAGAAAATAACACTGGGTTCCTTGATATCGGTTTTCAATAAGATCTATCTGTCAAAATAGTGGACAACATGTGGGTTCACCGATGAAGCAGTTTCTGCTGCTCACATCAATCCCCAACACCTGTCTCTGGGTGCATGAAGACCCTCAAGAACTGCATGAAAAACCTCTTCATGCTGAAAAACTAAGCATGGTGCGCTTTGTCGCAGGGCCACATTATCTGCCCCATCTTTCTAAATACCAAATCTACTTGAAGCTATTCATGGAGTTTGTAAATCAGTGAGGAAATCCATACTGACTTTCATCAGGATGGTAGCACCTGCCACACATCCAAAGTTATCACGGATAAAATGGCGTTATTCTAGGATTATAGCGTCATTTTTAAGAGTCCCAGACAAAAGTCGCCCAGAACGTTACACACAACCACCGATGGGGGCATGTCAAAAGGGAAAGAATACGACCAGCAAGCAATAGCCCTGCTCAATGAGACAGAGAAAAAAAAACTAGGACTCCATTGAGATGGATTTTTAACCACCATCAGCAGTGTAGCTTGCCTGGATGGTAATGGAAGATCCCTTCAGAGCTTGCTATGATTTCCTCATGTTTCTCATAGACCGAGTTCTGTCCGTTTCATGTGTGACTACATTATTTCAAATAATAAAAGAAACTTTAATTGTGATTTACAGCAACTTTGAATAGCAAAGCTAAGGTTTACTCCATATTTAACTGTAACTGCATACGACAGCGGTAGAATACAAAGAATGGAAATTTAGCAATACAAAAAGTTACAAGTAAGCACAAGCAAGTTTTGAGGAGCTTGTCAAACACATGCACGCGAAATTTCATTAAAGATGACTATTAACAACTGATATTGTAAAATTCTATCTGTTTGAACAAAAACAACAGAAAGTATAAATACCTAGTAACGATGAATTGTTAGAGTTTCTAAATATTTATAATAGGAAAATTGTGTATACTGGAACAAAAAAATTCGATACCCAATGTAAGGATTTTACTATGAACTTAATCAAACCTCAAACCCAAGATTCCAAAATAGCTATAGTTATATTCACTCCTCACCCAGGAAACTACTTTCAACCTCCCGGACTATATACCAGAATTAAACGATCCCTACGCACACCATCCACTTTTCCTCTCGGGACAACTCTTTTTTTTCACAGTGCGCAACATAGACGGAGAAAACTGCCCTCCCCCAAACCACATAACCCAATCAACTCTGTCCTAGCAAACCGGACGCAAGAATGAACCATGAGTCTATGTTATTCAAGACCACCTATACGGTACGATACTAAGAATCACGCCCGAGACCGGAAAAATCACGTGCATTAGGAGGAACCGCTTAGCACATATTTTCCATTAGGGTCCTTGAGTAAAATTTTTTCAGAGCCAGTTGTTTTGCAGCTGGTTTTGTCACAAACCAAGCCGTAAAAAACTCTGTGCCGTTCGGGGGAACAATGGCCTATCCGATACTACAAAAGAATTGCAAGTGACTGGTAGCATCTCTCTGAGCACTCACTCATCGGCCCACACCAGGCATAATCAGCTTTGTTCAAATGAGTGCCACATAAAGAGCGTAAGGTTTCTTAACTGGTCCGGGTAATTTCCTGTGGTTTTCTTCTAGCAGTGGACATGCAGAATATAATCCGCATCAATCAGTGGGGATTTCATCACAGATCACTGCGCAGATTTTGCTTTTACTACTAAATAACACACCACAAAAAAAAAAAAAAAAGGTTTTTTGGTCAAATAACACTAATCACAAGTGGGTCCCACTAAAGTGGTAGGTACGACCTCCGGTACTCAACCACAAAAAACGTTTGGGTGACGACGTGTTAAACCATTGTTGAAACCCTCAATTTTAATACGTTATTTTTGCCATCTGCACCTCAAGGTTCAGCTGTGTCATCTGAATACTATATACAAGTTCCCTTTCTGGTTCTATAGGTTTCCGCTGAAAGGTGGCCTGTTGTTTTATACAATGAAAATGTATATAATTATCAGATTACTATGCAGATTGGGCATATACCCCTGTGGGTATTGTTATCATGTAGAAGTTGTTACACCCTTTGTGTACACGCCATTTTTTTTGCAGTACTATTGCCATTATGTTTTATTTAATGTGCATATATTATCTCTTCACTCTATCAGTATTTTTTTTTTTCCCTAATAAAAGATACTCATTTTTTGTGGTTCTCTATTGGTTTGTATTGTGAATATGCAGATTTGTGGTTGGTGTCTTTATTCTGTTGAAAACCCACAGGGATCCAACACTTTCTTATAACATACCCTAAATCTTCTCTAAGCCTCGTTTCACACGACTGTGTTTGGCCGCGGGTTTCGCCCTGGCTTCCCACGCAGAGGCCAAAACCTGGTCAAACACTGCGCCTGCACCAACTCGCGTCCTCCTCCGACGCGGGGTTTCGGCCGAAGGGCAGTGGGTAGCCGGCTCTCTAGCTCAGCGGGAGGGGCTACTGGCATTCTGCGGCCAAGGGTTTTGCCCCCATGCATAATTAATACAGACATTGCACAAACGCGACACCGTGTTGGCCCCGCGTCCCACCGCCCGCGCAACCACTCCCGCATGAGCGACGCCCACTAATAGACGGGCAGCACCGCCGCCAGAGCACCTCCCTGTCACCAGAATGACAGGAAGAAAGTTCTTCCACGAACGGGTTTTGGGCCCGCGTCCTTTGAGCACAGGATGTTCGACGGCCAAAAACCTGCGGAAGTGTGAATATTAACGCGGTTTTCCCGCTAGGAAACCCTTGGTATAAAAAAACCAAGGCGCGAAACCGCGTCCGAGATTGCCGGTACCATTATAACCGCTGCCCAAACATCCGGTCGTGTGAAATCAGGGCCTATTTAAGACCAACAGGGATCACTTATCACACAAAATTTCTTGCATGGTTCAGAATGGTTTCTCCATTGTAAAAATAAGAATTTGTTGGTTTTTTTAAAGCGAGATAACATAGAACACACACAGTCAGCATCACAATTTTCCAAAATCACAACATCCTACAAGTATATGCCCGCTTTTTTTTCAGACAGTTTGTATATGTACGTAAAAATAATAATGCTGTTGCCGTTTTTTGAATGCATTTATAAACACATTTCAAATTGATGCAAATGAACCACTATGATCTCGTGCATATGAAAAAAAACAATGCCACCAGGAATCAAAAAAAAAATCAAAACAAGGCACCTAAATACAAATCCAATAACTATTCGAAACATGTTGCTAGCTCTGCTAAACAATAAGGTTGCGATGGAGGATATATGTAATACAAGTTCAAAACTAAGGCCAAGGTGCCCTTTCTTGAACAAGTTAATATTGTTAACTGTTTTTTTTATGGGGACTAGATTCTGGAGACGAGTTGGAATTTTTGTTGTGGGCTCTCTAAAGGACGTTTTTTTTTGCCTTCCTTCTGGATTCCACAGTTAGGGTTTCAGGTTGCACCAACGCGATGGTAACCGGTAATGTCTATTCTTAACCTTATATGCTCTATTGCTATGGTAACTAAACATGATTTAAAAAAAAAAAAAAAAACTACATGGAAAAGCAGGTAGTTTAATTTTTTTTTTTCAGCCAAAAAATGCCATACAAAAAGTGTGAAGCGATCCCCCAAGACAAAGAGAAGACTCTACCAACCTCACAGGAACCTCAGAAGTTTAACTTAAAACGGGTTGTCCCCTCACTACAAACTATATTAGTTTTTCAACATAGTACCGGGAACAGTAAATGGAAGACTTTTTTCACAAATACTTTGCATTTTTCTTCTGAAGAGATGATTCTTTCGCTGCTCACTAAGTGACACACAGTTCCCTAGGTTACAAAGAGCTTGCTCTCCTCCTTCTCCGGACTCACATGAGACGGCCGTAGCAAGCTTGAGCAACAGAGTGTGTCAACTTCTACAGGGCATGGTTCACGAACACGTTTTAATTACGGGCGTACAGTTACGTCTCCACGAATTAACCCGGGTTGTTTGGGAACATACAAGGCGTACGATCTGGCGTTTTTACACGCCCACGCCACGGGGGTGATCCGGCAGCCCCGCACGCCCCATAGACTGTGACATGTCACTTCATCTCCCGCGCATACATAAGATCGTTTAACTGTAACGACGGAGCCAGGAAATTCCATAGTCTCTATGAGAACCTATGGATTAACTGTAATATATCTTGGGGGTGCATTACTGTATCGGTTAATAGCGCAGTACAGCCGTACAAAAATAACGTGGCCCGAAAATGCCGCCCCCAAAATAAGCCTTGAAACATACCCTACACAAAGGAAGACTACTTTCTATTGTTTACTTTCAGTTCTGAAGCTCTTCAAGATAATTTCCTGCTCCTCAATATCATGCAATTAGAAGAGCGTGGAATGTGGTAGCCTATACGCTAAATCACTGCTATCCCGACACCAACCCACATCCTGACCACGAAGAGACAGATGGCAGTATGACTCAATCTGCCTTTTGGCTCCTTGTAAACTACCTCATGAGACAACCCTTACCGTTTCCTCCCATGTAACTGACAATTAACTGTGATCTATGCAACATCAAGTTAAAGATAATAAAGACTTACCAGAATTATTCATCTGTCGTCACACACAGTTTATTTTAAAATCATAAGTTAATGAAAGATGGAAAATGCAAAACAATTTGTCTACAGTAGATTTTCTAATTTTTTTTTGTATTTAAGAGATCCCCGAGTTCCATTTTGCAATGATTTTTCATAACACCATCTACTGACAACCACAGATAATATGAAAAAGGAGGTGTGGGTATGGGGGGCTGGCGATGGGGAGATACCGTGGAAAGTCTCACAGAGAAGTCTCTTTCCTGTTTCTCCATGGTACAAATATTTTCCCATAAAGAGAGAGAGGATTAGGAACAGTGTTCAGTGACCTGACAACAATGGTCAACAAATAGCTCTGCTGGAGATGACCTCGGTTTCTTCTACATTGAATTTCATGATAGTTTACAACAGTAATACATTGGATGGGGAGGGGGAAAAAAAACCAAAACAAAAGTGTTTAATAACTATTAACCTTTTCCAGAATCTACAGTCCAATAAATATAGTACATCTGACCTGGCTGGTGCAATAATATAGTAAAATAAAATATATTTCCTTGATGCCCCTTTGAAACATGTATACATAACACCATTTAGGTTGCAAATACTTGCCTTAACAGAATATTTTTCTGGGCTCTTTCTCTTTTATTTGTAAATGACGGACAGTAAACAAGCAACAAGGGAAAAAATGACTACTTAATTCTTTATCCTTGTACCCAACGTAGACCCCAGTCACAGAAAAAGAAGGCTGGGCTATCTATTTTTTTTTTTTTTAGTTATTTTATATATAGATTTATTTATATATATGTATATATATATATTTATCTCTTCTGTTTTAAAGCAACATTAAACCATCCTCGTGTATAAAACCTGTATGTTCAGGAGCACAGCATTCCCTTCACATCAAAAAATTTTGATATCCATCCATCGCTCTCAGGGTATTGGGTAACTGTCACGCATAAAAAAATAAAAACCCTTTCCGACTGTGATTTTGCGAGTTCCTCTTCATTCATCTCCTAGGGAGAGGTCCAAATATACTATAGATTAATTTGACCTTTTTTCTAAATATTATACAAGCATACAGGGCCAACCTAAAAAAATAAAATCTCTACAGCACCTGGAAAACAGTGTGAGACCCTTGTCTAGTTCCAGATGACGGTGGCCATGAAAAAAGAAATGCTATCGATCGAGCAGTGGATTAATACAAAGACAACTAATCTTGAGAACGAGATGGTTTACACTGGAATAGATTAAGGGGGAAGAAGGGGAGGAAAAAAAAAAAAATGGCTGTACAAAAAACAAAAAAAAACCGTCTAACACCAAATAAAAAACAGTTCTTAACGTTTTTGTACTTCATTTTCACATAATTGTTATAAAAATAAGACAAACCAAAAAAAATTCACAACATAAAAACAGATATTCATGTTAAGGTGTGGAGAAGATCAAGAGCTAGGGAATACGCTGCATCATAACAGGAAGATATCGAGAGGCTGGCCCAGCCACTGAAAAAAATATTTCTCTTTTGTAAACAATTAAAATAATATTAATATATCCCCATCCCTACCCACGTACCTACAAGTCCCTTTCTGTGATCTTTCAGTTTTCATCTATTTTCATTCTTTACATTTACATTTTATTTCACCCCTACAGCATCAGCGTACTTCCCTGGAGAATTTTTAAAAAAAACAAAAAAAAAAAAATTTAATGAAAAAAAAAAAAAAATAAAAAAAAACAAACTTTCAAAATTTGACAATACCCAACAAGGCCCTTCACACCAACCCTCTCCCTAAATCGCCAGCAAAGAAACATCACAGCTGATTCTTCAGTATACATGAACAAGAGTCAAGTAGCTTCTAGAAGAAAATAAGTTTGTTTTTCTTTTCTGGATTTCTTACACGTAGTCTTTTTGCCGAAGTAAAGGTTGGAAGTGCGACTTCCTTCTGTCCCCAAACTTTAGTGGATGTCTAGTGTACTCTGTGAAAGGCTGGGATTGAGGTCCGAGTTATCTGCACTCAGACCCAGGTCAGAGATTCCCCCTCCGTGGAGACCAGCCATCTGAGACAACATAGCTGAGGGATCCGGGCTCCCGTAATGTCCTTGATCCATAGGGTTCCCTTGCCCAACACCTACCATGCCCGGATGAGGAGAACTTGTCTGGGGAGAAACATGATGAGGGGATGGCTGGGGCTGCATGCGTGGGGATGGGCTCGAGTGTGGGGGCTGGGACTGGGGACGTGGAGAGGGTACGGGCTGTGGAGAACGCACCTGGTTACTTAATGAGGGAGGGAGATGCTGGCCTTGGAGGTGGGGGGACTGGGCAGGACCTGGCAGCATATGTTGCTGTGGACTCATTGGATTCTGCTGTGCTGGAGATCCAATTTGCTGGTGCAAAAGGCGCTGCTGGAAGGTCTGCAAGCCATTGCCAGCATCTCCAGGGATGCCCTGGCTCATCTGTGCAAGGCTACCTTGTTGCATCTGCATGTGGTGCTGAAGTCGTTGCTGCTGCTGTTGCTGCGTATAACTACTCATCACCTGGTGCTGCTGAAACTGACTGTGGTTCACCATCCCAGGTCCCACTCCTTGCTGCTGCTGCTGTTGCTGCTGTTGTTGTTGTTGCTGCTGCTGTTGCTGCTGTTGTTGCTGCTGCATCATTTGTTGCCGGCGCAGAATCATCTCCCGGAACTGTGGGGATATTCCAGCGTGGTTCATGTTCACCTGTTGGCCCTGCGAATTCATCCCTGCGATCCCAACTTGCGAAGGTGGTGGTTGTTGAGGCGACTGCTGCTGAGGTGCTTGAGGCGGCTGGGACATGGTAGGGCGCGCTCCTACTGCCTGCATTGGATTGAGGCCCTGCATGCCTGCATTGGAGTGCACGACTTGGGATAGCATCCCGGTCATGTTGCCGACACCTTGCGGGGCTTGGTTGCTGGCGTATTTGGCTGCTCTCTGCTTAATGAAAGCCGCCAAAAGCTGTGGATTAGAGTGCAGGATATTCAGCACCTGCTGTTGCTGCTGAGGGGAGCTGGGAGAGCGCAGAGTACGCAGAAGGTTTTGAAGTGCAGCTTGTGGCAAGGAACTTTGCTTAGCTTGGCTTGGTCCAGGAACCTGTCCCATACCTGGCTGTGGAGGCATACTTATTGGTTGCCCCTGCTGTACAGGCATAACAGGTGATCTCTGCATGTTTTGCATGTTTGGCTGCATTGCTTGGGGTTGGCCGAGGCCGCTTTGTACCCATGGAGGTTGTGGTTGCTGTGGAGGCTGTGGCATGCCTGCCGGACTCATTCCAGAATCAATAAGACTTGGTCCTCGGGGACCTTGCTGTGGATTCATCCCCATTGGCTGCATGGGTTGCATTTGGTGCGAGTTCATCATGGGCCTAGGGAAAATCTGAGTCTTTGCCATCTGCCTTTGAGTCTCGGCTGCCCGCTGAATTTGCATGGCTATCTCCACAGCAGCCGGTGGAGGCCCCGGCTGCTGCACTGATCCTCCTTGGGGTGGTGTGGGGGGCGTCATCTGTCCAGCTGCCTTGCCTTGTGATAAACTACTGGAGGACTGAGCACGTGCCATACCATATGGAGGGATACTATTAGGTGGTGGTGGTTGAGGCTGCACCGACTGTTGGGACTGGGGTTGAGGGGTCTGTGGTGTTTGAGGTTGCTGTCCCGTAGGTGTTGTTGGACCAGCAGAATTTGGTGAAGGAAGCCCTTGCTGGGGGCCAACGACACCTGTACTCTGCATGCTCGCCATACGCCTCCGCAGCATTTGGGCTTGCTGAAGTCTGTGCTGTAATTGCTGCTGCCGTAATTTCTGCTTGATGTTGAGGCAGAAGGGCACGGGGCATTTGTTTTCTTGGCAGTGCTTGGCGTGGTAGCAGCAGAGGGCGATGAGCTGCTTGCACACCGGGCAGCCCCCGTTGGTCTTGCGTTTGCAGCCCTTGGTGTGCTGCACCACCCGCTTCATCTTCTGGCAGGATGGCAGTGAGCAATTGGCATTCCGACACTGGCAAGCATGGACCAGAGACTGGATGCAACGTTGTATGCTGAGGCGACGAGAGTCTCCAGGGCTTTGTGTTGCGGTCGCTTGCTGGTTGTTACTCTCATCATCCAAACCGAGTCCAAGTTTCTCCATTTTGTGCTCATGGGTTTTTGTATTGAAGCAAGTGATACACAGGTCGTAATCCTAAATGGAGGGGAAACGACCTCGTTAGTAAATCCAAATTAAAAAATCATTTTGCAAAGGAAATCTATAATTAGATAACAAATTGTACATTTTAAAGCATTTTAAGCGCATTACAAAGGGGTGTGGCCTTTGTAAACCCCACCCCAAAATGGGTGGCATCACTCAGTTTGGGGGCATTCCCAAGCGATCCAAGGGATGGCCCAACCCCCAAATGCTGCAATGCTGTGCAGGTATGTGATAGAGTTTCAAAGGGGACCTGTGACGACTGGGGACATCTGTCTTAGTAAATCCTTGCATTCTCTGTGAAACAATTCTAAAGCATCTTCTCTTATCTGTGTTGGTGCTTTTCCTCTGTTATTCCATCCAGAAATGTATTACTGAATCTGTCAAATGGGAGTTACCAGTCCAGTTTTCAAATGGTCATGTCCCTGCACATACGGACTCTTAACACCTATTGGACTTGGCGGGGACACACCCTCAATTGAAATAGAAATTTAAGGAAAGATGCTCTAGAGCCGTTATTTCATGAGAAACACCTATTTACTAAAACAGATAGGTCCTCTTCAACAGGAAATGTTGTAAAATAGAAAGCAATAACCATTACTTATATATAAAATCCCATATAGCTCCTGCAAAGCTTCTCCAGTGCTCCCTACTTGTCCTGCAGCATTGACCTCGTATACATAATTCACATAACCGCTGCAGCTAATCACTGGCCCCAAAGGTGATGCTCGCTTGTATGTCATGGGCCATAGAGGTCAATCATTGGCTGCAGCACTAACATGAATGATGTACATGATGCAGGAAAATTATTCATGAATAATGGTGGTTTATTTTACAACTTTTTCTGCTTTTAGGCAACTTTTCCAAAATCTCTCAAAGTGCTAGTGCTGGCGTGAAACGTGTCTAGTTTTAATAAATCATTTTAGCGATTTCCATGTCACCTTGATGTGGTGATCATTTGACTACGGCTGTGAGCGCCGAGGCCAAATGACTTTTTCTACGATGTTCCTTTCTAAAATCTCAAACAGCCACTTTAGATATCACAAAATTTATTTCTATAGCAGCTGTAAGGTGAACAGAAAAAATACAGGCAGTCCCCGGGTTACGGACGTGATAGGGACTGTAGGTTTGTTCTTAAGCTGAATTTGTATGTAAGTCAGAACAGGTATATTTATTAAATGTGACTCCAGCACAAAATGGATTTTTTAGTTTTGGATAGTGCAGGGAAGGGTTTTTACATTTGTTTTGCTGTCTGTGCCCGTTAAGATTTCACCTCATTTTCACCTAATGTGCTGCTGTGGCATGCTGGAACCTATAGTTCCACATATACTATCTGCTGTGGAATGTGGAACTACAAGTGCTAGCATGCCCCATAAGTCTCCGTTTGTAACTAGGGGACGGATGTAAGCCGTAACGGTGTAAGTCGGGGACTGCCTGTACAGAATGTAAAGAGTCTAAACCTGGCTGCATTACAATCCAAACTCACCTCACAAACCGTGCAGTGCCATCTTGTTTCCACGTGATGCTTGCATTCATTACAGGTATAAACAAATCGGTCCTGACTTTGGGTGTGAAGTTCCACTAACATGCACATCGTCGACCATTTGGCTCTCCGCAAAGATGAGAACTCCAAGTGTTTGTCCCTGGCGAGAGTCAGAAAGGCATCGCGTCCATCCATAAGGTCGCAAGGAATTAGGGGATCTGGTTCCACAATTGGGGGAAGAGAGTTGGCAGTGGGGCCAGCGATCAAACGGATAACAAAAAAGACCTATATGGTAATAAAAATAATTAAAAATGTGCTGGCAGCAAACATGAGTAGATTACAGTTCTAATTCAGAACACAAATTGTGCCTGCTTCCAAGTCATTTAGTAATAAATTTGTAAAAAATAAATAAATCACTTTTTACCCCAAAAGGCACATAATGCATTGCGTAAATGTCACATTAAGGAACCAACCTCTTTATGTTTCTCCATAGTAGCATACAGTTTTTGAGACAAATCATTGGAAACGTTGGGCATTCCAGGCTTCTTCTTGCTCCCTCGACTTAAGCTGCTCTTGTTCTTACTTGTTTTTTTGTTGTTCTTCTTCTTAGCGTTTTTGCTGTCCCCTTTACCAACCTTGGGGGAGAGAAAACACAGGAAATTATTAAAACATCTTAACATTTTCTCTCTCTCCATATATTATATATATCTATCTATAATTGTTTTTTTTACCACAGCTAATAAACAAACCCTGGGGCCCCACTAATTACTAGAGCAGGGGCCTCAAGCCTATCCTACACACTGTATGATCTCAAAGAGGAGGCTGAAAGGAGCAGCTGTTCTGCATGCTGCTCCATTCAATGACCATGGCGCTGACTGACAAAACAGACAAGTACAGCATGACCAGTAGTGACACAGCTGAGCATTGGGCCAACGACCATAGCCACGTCTGGCACAGGGAGAGGTCCGGTGTCACAACTGATGTACTTAAAGGGGTTTTCTCACGACACGCAAGCCTCTTCGCCGGCATATCACAGCGATCTCGCCATGCATGTGAATGAGAAGGGGGGATACTAGCAGCCGCTCTCCTCATTCATTTCTATGGAAGCTTCTTAAAGCCGAGCGCACACTCTGCTATGCTCCGAACTCCCACAGAAGTGAATGAGGACGACTGCTGCAAGCGCTGCCCTCCTCACTTACATGCATGGCTGAATCGCAGCGAGCAGTCAGCGAAGCAGATTACGTGTCAGGAGAAAACCCATTTAATGCCAAAACCGCTCACACAAGAATACAGGAACACATAGGATCAGTTCTGCTATCAGTTTTCTTCTGTTGCTATAACATACGGACACAAAACCAGATCATAGGACATTCTGGGCCTCATTTATTAAAAGTGTCCAACAGTAGGACTGTCTGTTGCCCAAAGCAACCAACCAGAGCTCAGCTTTCATTTTCTCAGGCCCGTATAAGAAATGAAAGTGGAGCGGTGATTGGTTGCTGTGGGCAACATAGTCCTGTTAAAGCATGTTTATACGGCTGATTTTGACGCCGATTCAACGCTGAATCCGCCTCCGAATCAGCGTCCCAATCTGACTGGAATTCGCCTCAACTATTTCTATTGGAAAACGTGCGCCACAGTATACACAGCACAGATTTTCCTTGGCACAGTTATTTTCAGAGCTTACAAAGAATCAACGTGTCAATTCTTGAAGCAGATTCACCGTTAAAACCTCACATAAGGGTATGTTCAGACGACGTATTTGCAGGGCATACATTAATGCGTAATCGCACTGCAATGCTCCTGAAGTACGTGTCGCAAGTACAGTAAAGTCATAGCATTCATTGAGTGCTATGATTTCCTGGCATATTCTCTGCCGCACAGTAAGCACCCATAAAAAGTAGTGACGTCACTTCTTTCGGAACGCTTATGCACTGGGAAAAGTAAAAGTTAATGGGAGCTGGGCCGGAGAGCTGTTGAAAGTACGCAGTGGACAGCGCATACTTTCAACAGCTAACATATAGTGTCGCGCACCGGTACGCGCCGCGTGAACCCGGCCTAAAACATGGAGGCTGAACATCTGCTTCTGAAATCAGTGCGACATCCATGTCCAGAATCTCTGCTTAACTGGCATGTATGTTAGATGTGGATTCCATGCTGATTCAGCTCTAAAATGATCATCAGTTGTGTGACCCTACCCTCAGTTTTCATAAATGAGGTCCATTGTCTTTAAAATAAAAAATAAATTAGTTCATGGAATGACAGAAAATGCCAAATCTAAGAGCAAACATTAACATAATACAGAATAATGGAGTGTATGACAGCTGTAGTGTCAAGGAAAAACCTTCACCTCGATGCTCTCATTGCCAGTATTCTCTTCCCGTTTTCTTTCCTCTTCCTCCTCTTCTAACTCTTTGATACTTTCTTCCAGAACATTTGGCCAGAAGTCGCCTTCAAAATACGGCAACTCCTTTGCACTTGTCAGTCTGTCTTCTGTTGCTTGCTTAAAAATATCCTGGTTGGAGGCGAGAAGAAGGGGGAGGGGTGTGGAGAGAAGAAAAAAAATTATTTAAGTAAGAAGAGTCAGTAGTTGACGACTTTTTTTTCTTTTTAGGAATCAGAATATTTGTCAAATATATTACAATGTTCAAAGGATAAAAGAAAATTAGGAAAAACGGTGATGGTATTTTGCTGGGAACACTTTTTCCAACAAGCCGTACAGACCTTGTAGTCGTGAACAATGCGCTCAGAGACAGACTTGTCCAACATCTTCTTGTACCATTCTTGTAGGCGTTTGGGTTTGGGTATTTTCTGGTCCATGGGGTGACAGTGGAAGATGTAGTCGTCTCCCTCGCTAGGGGGACAGGCCCATATGTGCCCTGTTGTGTACCTGGCAGAACATGAAAAGTGAGTTGGTCTTGTAGGATTACAATACTAAATTGATACGGTAATTAGAACTGAACAAAGGCTGTGGTACTTACCCAAGTCTCTTAACATACTCCAAGTACCCAATTAAAATTTCGTGGTAGACAGCCGTTCTCAGACTCTTTGGACGAAAAAAGTGAACACTGTCGAGATAGGAAATGTATACTCGCCTAAAGGATGAAAGAAATTAGTCAATTTCTAGGAAAATATACAATTGAATAAGATGTACACATGTATATCGATAGCTGAGTGCGGTGCGAAATATAGCTAGTTCATTAAAACTTAGGGCACGTCCACATGGCACTGGCAAAATACTGGACAGTTTTTTTTCTTCTTTTTACCGTAAATGGAAGGGGGCGGTTTCTGACCGCGGTTTGCGGATTCAATCGTTCCCCTTTACATTAAACAGTTCATGTTCCGCCCCAAAAAAAGGGCAGAAGAATTAACACGTTACAAGTTTTTTAGACGGTCGGATTTGCTGTCAGAAAATCCAAGTTGTGTAGACTACAACTCAGATTTTCTATTAAACTAAGAGGAGGGTTGACAGTCTGTTCTTAACATATCTTTAACTTCAAATTTTTTTTTTAACAATATTACTATATAGTGTTCACCATAAATAACGAAGAAAAACAAAGTGTTTTTGAAAGAAACAGTCTGACTGACCAATCATTTCATGGCCTAATAGATACAATAGATCTGTACTATCTTCAGGAGTATGGACCTATCCGTGATGTTCCGGAAGATGGAACTTTTATGGTAAAACATAAAAAAGTGAACAGTGTCAGATATTTTATTTTGCCCGACGGGGTCTGCAAGACCTAAATGGTGAACTCTTAATATGCCTCGGTTTGATTTAGGTCCTGTTCACATCACATCTTCATTCAGTGTCTTCAACAGAAAAGCTCCTGACATACATGTTAAATAATGTCTATAGTGCTAAGGCACTTGGGTACTGACCTTGGCCAAAAGAAAAGAAAAAAAAAGTCACCCCCTCCACTCGAGGAAACAAAAGGGAATGTTTTCTTAGCCCCCAATAAATTAAATGAAAAAGTCTTTAGCCCCCAAAAAATAAAAAGGAAGCAATCTTTAGCATAAAAAATAGGTTAGGTTTAGGTTAAACAGCAAAACAAGGTGAGCATCCTTGGCAAATAGCTTCCCCTCCACAAAAAGGAAGTACCTTAGCACCCCTCTCCCCCTTTCAAAAAAAATAAAAAATAAAAATAAATTAAACGTTCTTAGCCCGTAGAGAGAAAAAATACACACAAAGTTAGGGATATTTGGCTTCTGGTTGGAATTTCAGGATGAACATAAAATTTCATGACCATTTTAAAATAAACTTAATGAGCTCATCTCAGTTTTAGAACGCAGATGTCCAACTGTTCAGTGGTTCAGTACTTTTTGCACAACTTGCTTATCTCTAACAAGGAGCTTAATAAATTTAAAGGATCAATTTGAATTGGGATGTAAACAGGTAAGGTGTTTTGGTCTAATGATGTCACAATGTGAACCACACGATGAGGAGGACTGTTTAAATCTCAATTAAGATCGATTCCCTAAATTTATTGGGCAATTCAGCGATCAAACCTTGTTGTAAATTTTGTCATTAAGCTCCTTGTTGGAGATCAGCAAGTTGTGCAAAAAGGGCTGAAACATTGAACAGTTGAATATGTGCATCTAAAGTTTAGAGATGGTCTCAAAAAAAATAAAAAAATTCAGGAACTGTTATATTCATCCTGAATTTTCCCAAAAGCAAAATATCCTGAACTTCTTATTGTATGTATGCATGTATTGTTGTTTGTAGATTCATGACATCGGGTTAGATAGATTTGATAGATAGATGTAATAGATGTGATAGATGATAATAGATAGAGATAGATAGATAGAGGCCTAAGGAGCTCGGCTCTCAGGAACCGCCATGAGTAAAATACATGTAACTGAAAATAAAACTAATAATGTATTTTACTTGAATTTTCCTCCTCACTCTGATCTCTTGTTTATTAGGAATAAAGTCATGTTAAATGCCATCTAAATGTTTTAGATACACTTTTTTCTTGACACCTACCTCTGGTTGGGTTGTGGACAATCAGAGCCATACTCCTGTACGTGCATGCCGAAGAAACACAACTCGACACCGTCTACTTCTTCAAAGGCAAATAAGGCCTTTGTCCGGTATGGGAAGGATTCTGCCATTTCTCCGGTATCCACAAACCTGAAATAATGGTAATGACATTAGTAATGCACATCTGGACATTTCTGAGCTTGGACGTCTTATAATGAATGCTGCCGATTTATGCTTTTCTCACAATGTTTTCCATGAAACACAGCAATAGTCTACTCCCTTGTTTCAGAACTAGGTGTCTTTCCAAGCGGTAGGACTCGCATTGAACAGTCATTATGGCATATCCTGTGAGTATCTAAGATGAGAATAAGCTTTAAAAGCCATCGTCTATGCATATTTTTTAAAATAAATTAGGCCAAGACAAAAAAACAAACAAAAAACCACCTCTGGCACTAGACCCTGCGGCCAATTAGCAGCTGCAGTGGTTTCGATCTAACAGCCAGGACCGAGCGACCCAGCGAAAGCAGCGGCATAGCTGGAATGAAGGCAATTGGGAAAATAAGGCCTGGTTCCCATCTGCGATGCATTATGAACGGAATAAGGGAAGGTGGGGGGGAATCGGCTCCATTAACTAATAACTTTGTATCAGATTACCATTGACTTTTTTTTTTTTTTTATATTAAAGGGTCCTGTCCTTCAGATATGTTCTTCTGAACTGAAAATAGCGAGGCCAGCTACATTATGCCTTCAGTCAAAAAAACACAACCTGCTACCTGGCGGAACAGAAGGAAACTGACACAAAACGAGAGCTTATAAAATCCATAGAAATGAATTGGCATGAGTTTGTTTCCGCTTCTTTGTCTCCCAATGGAACAGAACAGAAAGTACAATGCAGATGTGAACAAGGTGTCTTTTAATTTGTCACAACCTTTGCAGCACTAAGTACAGGCAGTCCTCGACTTACACCGCTCCGACTTAAATCTGTCCCCTAGTTACAAACAGAGACTTAGAGGGCATGCTGGCACTTGTAGTTGCATGTTCCACGGCAGACGGTAGCTGTGGAATGAAAAGTTCCAGCATGCCACAGTAGGACATAAGGTGAAATCTTCTCAACAGGGGCACAGACCGCAAAACAAAATGTAAAAACCCTTCCCTGCACTATCCGAAACGGAAAAAAAACAAACTTTTGTGCTGGAGTTACATGTAATAAATATACCTGCTCCGACTTCCATACAAATTTAAAGGGGTTGTCTCGCTACAATGATTGGGTTTTAATTAAAAGATCTTTAAAAAACAAGCAGCTTTGCAATATATGTTCATTACAAATGTCCTACTGATTTTGAGCTAGCCCTGTTAGTTATTACTAAAATCAGCTTCTCAGATCTCTATAGAAGCTGACCTGTTGATCCTTATCTTACTGGCTGTCAGGTCTGAAGGGACTCATCACCTTTGAAGACAGGTCAGAGCAGAGAGCCCCTCCCGCCCAGAATGCTTCTGTAGTGAGGGGGGAGGGGGAGGAGGAACTCTGGCATCTGTGTCCGAGCTGCCTGGATTAACCCTGTGTGTGCCTGCTTCCTCCTGCTCTCTACACAGATAGATGTGACTTCAGTGACCATGTCTGTTACTATCATCATGATGTGTCTGTGGAACTGTGACTATACTAATACTATACAGATCAGGGGGCATGTGTTTTCTTTATGTTCTCCTGTATTAGTGACACATACTTAGTTTAGTAACACTGCCCTTGTTGTTGCTGGATTTGTGGTTACTTGTAAGCTAAGCAGGGATATAGGAACACATGCATCCCCTCTGCTCTATTAGCACACAGCTTCATATTCCTCTCTACACTCCTAGATCAGCCCTCTCCTGCAACAGACCTAGGCAGGCACACACAGGGTGAACTCTGAGAGCAAACCCCTCCCCCCCTGTATCGAAGTTATGTAGCTGCCTGTGTGCTGATGGGAGGGGGGAGAGGGAGCAGAAGAGACAGACCAAGAAACACGCCCCTCAGTTCAACTTACCAGGGACAGTGACAGGCTGAAAGCTCGTAATGAGACAACTCCTTTAACTTAAGAACAAACCTACAGTCCCTTTCCCGTTCATAACCTGGGGAATGCCTGTATATACACAAATCTAAGGCTATGTTCACACGGCTTATTTCGGGGCGTATTTACGGACGTATTTACGTCCGCAAATACGTCCTGAAATACGTTTCAAATACGTGTCACAAAGTGTGGTACTTATTTCGCGTCGTAAATACATTCCCCATTCTTTATTATGGGGAGTTACATTGCAAAATACACCTCAATAAGTGACAGGGGACTTAATTTTACGATCGTATTTACGGACGTATTTACGCCCGCAAATACGTCGCGAAAATACGCCTCGTGTGAATGACGAGGCGTATTTTACATTGGAATCAATGCTAATCTAATTGTACATTATTTGAAACTTATTTCGGGACGTATTTGCGGACGTAATTACGTCCGTAAATACGCCCCGAAATAAGCCGTGTGAACATAGCCTTACATACAGCATCAGACTACCACCCAAGTATCCATGTGCCTCTGCTCCATGGCTTTGAAAGCAGAGGGATAATCTCAGTTTGCAATGGATGGGAGAATGATTGTGATAATGTATCCATGATTCACAGAAAGCCAACATTACCCATGAAAATTCTGTAACCTTCCAAACTTCTAATGCCCCTATATGACAGATTCATGAATTTTCAAGCTTCAGCTCTCATGCCGGCATTAAAGCTTTGGCTTTAGAAATATTCTGCAGTTCGGTACTTACTTTGCTTTCATCCCAGGCTTTACTTCAACTGTTTTATCAGATGCGTGAACAACACGCACGGACACTTCTCCAGCCTCAGGATTTGCTTGTCTGCGCAGGAACTCATTAACCCGGTTCTCCAAAAAGGTGCCCAACCTCGTAGTGGGGAGCCCTGCGGGAAAGGTGACCAAATGTTATAAACTGCTACAATGCCAAGTGTCAGCATTGGGGTATGTTCACATAGTGTGTTGACTCCCGTGTTGGGCTACGTTTATAGATGCGCTTGGATCCGTGTTTCGGACCCTAAATGTACCCAAACACGCATCTAACATTGTGCAGTGTGATTTCCATTGCTTTCAATGTAAAACGCGCATCGGCGTTCAGACGAGTGATCGCTGATGTGTTTACTTGCGTCTTTCGGATCCATTCAAAGAATTGTCATGTCAATTCTTGATCCGTTTGACGCAGCAAGCGCCCTATTTAACACTATAGGGTGCGTTTCTGCTGCAGCCAAAATGCAGCCAAACACGCACTTGCGTGTTGTATCCGATAGACGCATCACTTTTGAATGCGATTTTCGGATCCAAAACGCTGTGCGAACATGCCCTTACCGGAGCCTTCTCCCAAACACTCACTTTTAGCAGAAAACTTGTTCTCCTTTCTGGTCCGACCAGTCTTCTTTAAGCAGCCTTCACACACGAAACTGCAGTTTGGAACAGAAAAATCACAATTTTAGAAAATATTAAAATTAAAAAAAAAATAAAAATAAAAACCCCAGTAAAACCTTAAGTAACAAGAGTTCAATCCCACTGCCTTGAGGAAGGGTGAGGGCACCCCAAAATGCTGTGATGTGCCCTGGACTGAGGCCAATGGGGGACAGCGAGGGTAGATTGCCAGTATGGACTATGTAATGTTTAGGAAGGCAGATAGCTTACATCTAAAGACGACATGAACAGATAGATTTCAAATATTGAATATAGAGTACAAGAAAAGTATGCGCTGTTCACATCTGTGATGGAGCGCCTCCATTACAAATTCCGTTACATTTGACATAAATAGTTCACATGTGGCCTCCATGAGAGAGCCCATTATAAGTCAGTGGAGTCTGTCAGACACCAACAGCAGCTCTTTACAAAGCAAATCCAAAATGGAGGCTAGAAGTTAAAGTTTAGATATTCCAATGTGAACGAACTTGGTTTAGGCTTAGACTTATATTAGGCTTATATACACTCACCGGCCACTTTATTAGGTACACCTGTCCAACTGCTCGTTAACACTTAATTTCTAATCAGCCAATCACATGGCGGCAACTCAGTGCATTTAGGCATGTAGACATGGTCAAGACAATCTCCTGCAGTTCAAACCGAGCATCAGTATGGGGAAGAAAGGTGATTTGAGTGCCTTTGAACGTGGCATGGTTGTTGGTGCCAGAAGGGCTGGTCTGAGTATTTCAGAAACTGCTGATCTCCTGGGATTTTTCACGCACAACCATCTCTAGGTTTTACAGAGAATGGTCCGAAAAAGAAAAAACATCCAGTGAGCGGCAGTCCTGTGGGCGGAAATGCCTTGTTGATGCCAGAGGTCAAAGGAGAATGGGCAGACTGGTTCGAGCTGATAGAAAGGCAACATGACTCAAATAGCCACCCGTTACAAACCAAGGTAGGCAGAAGAGCATCTTGAACGCACAGTACGGCGAACTTTGAGGCAAGATGGGCACAGCAGCAGAAGACCACACCGGGTGCCACTCCTTTCAGCTAAGACAGGAAACTGAGGCTCAATTTGCCCAAGCTCATCGAAATTGGACAGTAGAAGATTGGAAAAACGTTGCCTGGTCTGATGAGTCTCGATTTCTGCTGCGACATTCGGATGGTAGGGTCAGAATTTGGCGTCAACAACATGAAATGCAATGGATCCATCCTGCCTTGTATCAACGTTTCAGGCTGGTGGTGGTGGTGTCATGGTGTGGGGAAATATTTTCTTGGCACTCTTTGGGCCCTTGGTACCAATTGAGCATCGCTTGCAACACCTTGTTGAATCTATGCCACGAAGAATTGAGGCAGTTCTGAAGGCAAAAGGGGGTCCAACCCGTTACTAGCATGGTGGACCTAATAAAGTGGCCGGTGAGTGTATACTAGGCTTATATTTGTGCTATTTTGCTGGCAGTACACGCATGTCCCAGACAGAAAGCGACCATCACCAGCAGATACAACAAATGTAGTCCTATTTAGACCTTGTTTGCTCTATTAGGACCACATTTGTTCTATAGGGCTATGTTCACACGGCTTATTTTGGGACGTATCTCGCCCCGTATTTTGCAAAATACGGGGCGAGATACGTCCCAGTCATTACTGCAATCCACAGTTCTCAGAGAACTATGGATTACATCGAGCGGGGAGAGACGTGACATGTCAATTACACACGGCGTAATTGCGGGGCGAAATACGTCACGCAATTAAGCCGTGTGAACATAGCCTTAAGGTCTATGGACCAGCTGTGACTACATCACGATATCTATTGGGTAACTTTTTTCTGATACCCTGACTTAAACCTTCAACGTAGAGAAAAAAAAAAAAAAAAAAAAAAAAAGGAAACTGTGATCCATCCAGGGTTTAAAGTAATTATAGTGAGGTGAGGTTCAGATGGATTTTTTCTTAAAATTAACCTGTCACAGTTTATGCCCTCCTTGCTGAAGACAGCACAAGCTAGTGACAGACATGTTGTTTCCAGCGCTGTGTCCCTTATTCTGTAAGATGCTGTAGTTTTAGAGCATTTAAAGGGGTTGTCTCATCTCAAAGTTTAATAGGATGCATGAATGAAATAATACAGCTTTGCTCTGTCACTTCCTGGTCAAGCTGTTTGTAATTAGCATATGAGCTCCATGTATTCAGACTTCTGCTAATTAGATAAATCTCATGCTGTCAGGACCAGGGAAGCTTCCGAGTTAAAGTAAACAGCAGTAATTACTGTCTTTTGTCTGGAAGATCAGATAACAAACAAGCTCTCACTGTCCGGAGTTCCTTGCTGCCTGCGACCTGTGTGATGACATCACTCCCTGCTATCAGATAGAACAAACAGCAGGGGGGAGAAGTACAAAGGTCGGTCACGTGGGGAACCAGAGAGCACAGAAGGTGATAAAATCACTTGTAGCTCCTTAACAAAACGAAAAAAAAAACGAACGCAATATATTTGGAAAACATCTTCATTTAGTGTTCCCAACATGTTGAAAGCTAATCTTTGTAGCGAGACAGCCCCGTTAATGTACAAATCTGGCAGTTTGCAGCCTGTTCTGCCAGAGATGAACCCAATGTATTCATAAGCAGATGTTCGCCCCACGCATATCTAGCCCCGGCCACCTGCTGGTCATTCATGGGTTTCTACCTATTCCAAGTAATAGGTAGAATCGGCAGTGAGTGGGCGGGTCATGAATACACTGGACTCCTCTCTGGCAGAACAGGCTGCAACTGATTTGAGCATGAAATGCTCTGAAACTGCTGCACCTTGCAGAATAAGGGACACCGTGCTGGGAACAGCATGTCTGTCCCTAGTCCTCAGCAGGGGTGGTATAACTATGTGACAGGTTCCCTTTAAGCTTGAGGGAGGGTTTCTTGGTGTGGTAAACAGGATGCATCAGAAGCGGCAACATCTTCTCTGAAGAGACGTTATGTAGGTGCAATTGCCGTAGTCTCCTCTGTCAAGTAGAGAGGACATTCAACTCGCAGCACCAGGGGGGTCAAACCCATTTCTAACTAAAAATGAGGGTGAGAGGTAGAGATGCAAATACATGGTGATCCATGCATGTCACGTCCCTTTCTAGCTCATACAGATCCTCTGTATGACATCCAAAGGCCTTTAGAAGGCATCTGGGACGAGGTTGTTTTAATCAGAAAAGAGGCTCAAGAGACTTGAACATGTTTAACATTAGTTTAAGTTAAGAGCTTTATCCATGTGTGTTTTTTTTTACAAGCTAGTTCTTTTTGTTCCCTAGAACTGCAATTCTATTCTAGACATGCAGATGAGTTACATATTTCCAGTAACAGCCTGAACCCAGGTGGGAAACAAGGAAGAAGATGAATACGTACCCTGTTGGCCAAATGGTCTCATTATGTAGGACACAAATTTGGTGCATTTTCCGACCACATTCCAAGCACTCCACAAATCTAAAATGAAAAAAAACAAAAAAAAAAAACATCATTATACCTTGGCTTTACCCAATATGGCTAAATTTTGATTCAGACCAAGTTCCCTAATACTTGTCTGTATCTCTGTGAGTCACAGAAAACCTTCTATACCATTTATGTTATAAAAAAATAGAAAAAAAATCCTACAAAGAAAAAAGTAGTTATTTTTCCTGACACATTTAGGGTATGTTCACACGGCGTGTTGAGTCCGTGTGAACATACGTTTTTAGATTATGTGTTTGGATCCATCTGTCGGACCCTAAACGGACCCAAACACTTATCTAATAATGTGCAATTGATTTACATTGCTTTTACTTTGAAACACATTTTGGCGTACAGACGAGTGATCACCAATGTGCGTCTCACTCCGTCTTTCGGATCCATTTCAAGAATTGACATATCAATTCTTGGTTTGAAAGACACAGTAGGAGCCCTATAATAAACTATAGGGTGCGATCCTGCTGCAGCCACAACGTATCCAAACATGTAGCTGCATGTTTGGATGCGATTTTCTGATCCAAAAATGCTGTGTGAACAGCCCCTTAAACCAGGGCTGTGGATTCGGAGTCGTAGTCTGTCCCTATTTTGCAGGAGTCGGAGTCGTCATAAAAGGGACCGACTCAGACTCCCAAAATATATAATAAGTTGGTCCAGTTCATTCGACGCAGTGCAAAGAGCAAGAGGAATTTGGCCCGGCCATTGCTACTGCTCCCATATCTTCAGCCTCATCACATGAGGAGTGTAATTGATGACATGGAGCAGGCAAAGCGCTGCCCCCAGGGGAGAAGATTCCGCTCCCAGGGCAAACAGATTTCAGTAACATTTTTCACCTGCTTTCAAAGTAGCAGAGATCAACCATTCATCAAAACGGATTGTGGCTGAGGCAATTCCTTTATACCCTGACATTGCTAGAGATGTGGCCCCTGTGGTCACCGCTTTGCCCCCAAGTTAGTGTAGAGAGGCCGTTCTCTAGCCTGGAAATAATGAGATCAGATGTGAGGTCATGTATGCAAGATCTGATGGAGGCAATTACTATTTCCCAGAACAAATTCAGAAACTCCACAAATGTTCCTGCAGTGTTTAGCATATTTACCATTTTTTTTCGTTATATAGTAATATCCAATAAATATATTTTACACTGACAAGCAAAATGGTAAAAATGTTTTAAACTTTTGTGACTTTCAGGTTCCATATCTCACCATCCACTACAGCTTTGTACATGAGGCTACTGTAATTTTATACATACATCTTACCTATCTTATACATAAATTGACTTGCAAGTATTTTTGCATCTGCTTAGTTTCTCAGATTCTTTCCTGTAACTGCACTTTTTACTGTTTCTGCTCCTAAAAATCAAAAGTTAATTTTATTATTTTGTTAGTATTTGGGTAAATCCACCTTTGGTTTTCAATACTGCCTGAATCCTTCTTGGCTCTGAAGCAGATTCAAGCAGTCTTGATTCAAAATCTGATCCCAGGTCTCTTCTACACATTCCCAATGTTGGTGCAGACTGGACTTGGATACAGATACAGCTTTTTCTTCAAGTCTACCCACAAGTGTTCAAAACATTGTTTCCCTTTTGCTTGTCAGTGTCTGTTCTACCTAAATAGCTTGATTATTGTATCATAAGGTGATAAACAGCCTGATGTTACCATTTACTACAGTAAAGTTATTACTTAAACTTGCTCCGTGTATGAGGGAGTCAGGAGTCGGAGTCGGAGGTTTGGGAAATTGAGGAGTCGGAGTCGGGGCTTTGGCTTGCTGACTCCACAGCCCTGCCTTAAACTCCAAGCAATCGTTCTAGTGGGGGAAGGGGTGGGTTGGGTGGGAGAAATCACAGCTATCTGAAGGGTTTTTTTCTGCCGGATTTTTTCAGTATCTTTTGAATGAATCCGTATCTTTTAATCTTCTGTATGAATTTGTCCCGCTCAGCTGTACTTGGGAGCTGCCATTGAAATCACTGAGAGAGTTCCGACCACCTTCCCATTCAAAACAGAGTTTTCTGGGCCTGTTCTTGAGATAAGTGCGGTTCCCAGAGGTGGAACCTGCACTTGTCACACATTGATGGGATTTTTCCACTTGTAACTCGCTACAAGCAGGCCTCAGAGAACAAGTAGAGGAACGCACCAGCGCAGCCCTCCCTGTTCTCTTCTATGGCAGTTCCAAGAATAGCGTGTATGCTTGACTACATTCGGAACTCCCGTAGAAATGAAAGCTGGAGTGGCTCTCAGCGAGTTACAAGCCAGCCTCCACAGCAGACTTTGCCAAGTTACAAAACGCCTTTAAGAGATGGGAATACTGCTTTATCTCAAGATTTCCTTATGGGGTAAGTGAAAATGTCTTTTCAAAACCAGCAATCCTTTAACGATCTATGCAGACCTTTGTGCCTTCCAAATCGATCTGCGATACCATCTGCTATCTGTACTACCTTCTGGCCAGCCAAAGTAGGTTTGTGGGGTGTAAAAACAGAGATGCATAGGACACACGGTAGGATATATGTAATCAACTACTCGCAATGTTGCTTCATTTTATCTCTGTAATGTACCAAAAATGTAGGGCACAGAGTTCTATACACTCCTAAAAGTGTGACAAAAATACAATTCAACAACTGATCGACTAACAATAGAACCAAATTAAAAAAAAAAAAAAAAGTAAAAAAACCCCAAATACGTACAATTCTGGGTCCAGAGTGTCATTTTTCCGTTTCGAGAACTGCTCTTTACTGATGGTCCTAAAACAAAACATAAAATTAGTGAACAAAAATCAATAAAAACTTGTCTGACTGCTTCTATACGTTTTTTTCATACCATACAGCAAATGTAAAGGTTTTCCTCCAAGCATAAGAAAAACCTATAATACATGGATGAAAAACAATAAAAAAATTAGCATATGTTTCCATTACATCCACTACCGTTTTCCCCATGATCATTTTTGCCGGAAAGTCATTTTGGGACCTTCACAAAACTAAAGGAAAGGGGTTTTGCCACTTGACAGCATCATCCATGAGGCCTGCTCATGGTTTGCTATAAGCCGTCTCCAGAGAAGGGGGGAAGTGCTTGTGCATTTCTCCCCATTCACGTCTATGGGAGTTCCAAATATAGCTGAGCACACTTGCCCATTTATATGCAGAACTGCCATAGAAGAAAACAGAGAGAACTCACAAAGTGCACCCCTTCCCCCTTTCTCTAAAAGGGGGCTTTAGTGACCATGAAGGCCTCTACAGTGGCAAAACTCTTTTAAGGGCCCCCCTACACAACAAAAGAGGCCAGTTCACTAGGCCCCCCCCCCCCCAACTCTTAAACACCAATACATTTTAGTCGATTTTGTTGGGGCATTTCAAACCTGTGCAAGGATTATCACCGCCGATTCCGGGAGCCCCGGCTGACTCAGATTCTAAAACTAATCCTGGCCTGTTCGGAAACCCTAACCCTCCACCCTTTAAGAAACTTCAGCGTCAGAGGTTTTTTTTGTTTCGTTTTGTTTTTTTAAACTCACCTCTCCCAGTATAAAGATCAGATTCTTTTAAAAAGATGGGAAACTGATTTAAAATTACTCTTCGATTGTGAGAAATATTTTACAAATCTAGCACTTATTATAAACTATCTGTCCTGTACTAGGCTCATAACCATTGCCATTGTACAAACCTAGAAAATAGCGGACTACCAGCAATTAACGGCAAAAAGGTTGCTTTTAGCCATTCTTTGACCCCTTTTGTCATCTACTCTCTACAGTGGAAATCCATACGGTTATTTTCAGTCTTTACACAATCCTTTCACGCTGTACCTTGCATTCTAATATGCTCAGACTATTTAAACACATAAAACATTGGTTGGTTAAAACGTAATACCCACCTAGCCTCTGCTCCCAGCTCGCCGGGGTGGGCAGGCAGATGCCGGTACACCACCTGCTGTGCCCATCCACTCCATTTAGGTCTAATTACAGCAAAGTATCAATCCCCGTAGAGTAATATGCAGAAATGGAAGTTTTAACGTGCAGGTGCGAAAAGTAAATCACAGAGACATACTGCCTTTTTTTGTCATTTTGGACCGTGGTTTGACTCTACAGGAGGGGGGATATCAGTGCTGAATATGGCTAGTTATCCTGACAAAATATTGAGTAAATTTTCCTACTCACTTTCCGCTCATTGTAAAAGCCTCCCCTTGGTATAGGTTTTTATCCATTTCATTGTAATATACACGGGAATTTGGTTTCCCTGTTTAGAGTTGATCAAGTCTGCAATTTACTTTGACATCCTATTTGATCACCAAGTGTTTAAGTGGCTTATTACACGGTCGTCAGTCTATGGTATCGGCTGGGAAACAAGTCATCCTGATGGATCCCACGAAGTAGCCACCAGTGTCTCCTAGAAATCATCAGGGCAAACCTAGTCCTGTTTGGAATTTAAAAAAAAAAAGGAAAAGAAAAAAGGGGGAAGAAAAGGGGAGGAAGGAGGAAAAAGGGAAGGAAAAGAAAAGAGAGGAAAAAAGAAGGGGAAAGGAAAAAAAAAAAAAAAAATAAGGAAAAAAAAGATAAATAAAGGGAAAGAGAAAAATAAAAAAAAAAAAGGAGGAAAGGGAAAAAAAAAAAAAAAAAGAGGGGGAAGGAAAAAGAGGGGAAAGGGAGAGAAAGAGAGAGAGGAGGAGAAAAGAGAGAAGGAGGAAAAAAGAGGAAGAGGAGAAAAGGGAAAAAGAAGGAGAAAAAAGAGGAGGGAAAAGGGGGGAAAAAAAGAGAGGGAGAAAAGAGAGAGAGAAAAAGGAGAAGGAAAAGGGAGAAAAGAGGAAAAAGGGGAGAAAAGAGAGAGAAGAAAAGGGGAAAAGAGAGAGAGGGGAGAAGAGAAGAGAGGAAAAAAAAGAGAGAGAGAAGGAGAAAAGAAAAAAGAGAGAGAGAGAGGGGAAAGAGGAAAGGAAAAGAAAGGAAAAAAAGAAGAAAAAAGAGAATAGAGGGGGAAAAGGAAAAAAAGAGAGATAGAAAAAAAGAGAAAAAAAGAGAGAGAGAGGGGAAAAAGAGGGAAAAAGAGGGGGAAAAGGAGAAAAGAGAGAAAAGAGAAGAGAAGAAAAGAGGAGAGAGAGAGAAAAGAGAGAGAAGAGAGGAGAGAGAAGAGAGAAAAGAGAGAGAAGAAGAGAGAGAGGAGAGAAAAGAGAGGAGAGAGAAGAGAGAAAAGAGAGGAGAGAGAAGAGAGAAAAGAGAGGAGAGAAAAGAGAGAAAAGAGAGGAGAGAGGAGAGAAGAGAGAAGAGAGAGAGAGAAGAGAGAAAAGAGAGAAAAGAGAGAAAAGAGAGAAAGAAGAGAAAAGAGGAGAGAGAGAAAAGAGAGAGAGAAGAGAGAAAAGAGGAGGAGAAAAGAGAGAAAGAGAGAAGAAGAGAGAAAAGAGAGAAAAGAGAAGAGAGAAAAAAGAAAAAAAAGGGAAAAAAAGAAAAAAAGAAAAAAAAAAGAAAAAAGAAGAAAAAGAAGGGAAGGGGAAAAAAAAAAAAGGGAAGGAAAAAAAAGAGGAAGGTTCCTCTATTTTAATTTCCCCCTTTTTTGAATGGACCATTTAATTTTTTCCCCCTTCTGACCCCCCCCCCAAAACCCAAAATTACAAAAATTTTTTTTACCCTGAGGAAGCAACAGTACCGTGGATCCTATTACAAAGAGCCATGGGATTGTTAAAATGTAATGGAGGGCACCTTCGGGGGGGGGGGCAGCTCAGAAACGGGGGAAGTGAACAGGTTTCATTCAAATATTTGCTTTTTGTGAAAAATTTAATTTTTCCCTCATGGTGGCTGCATTTTTTTGGGAAAAAAAAAAACCCCAGCGTGCTCTACTATTTTTTGTTCTACTATTTTTTGCCTAATTTTTCACGGAACATGTGACGGAGGTTCTGGTGTCCACCAGGCTTTAGCCGCACCCGGGTACACAGCGTTGTTGTTATCTCTCTTATTCGAACAAAGCAAATTTTAAAAATTGAAATAAAAAAAATTTTTGCCCCGATATCTCGTGGGATCCCTCCTGATTTGCTTTGCTACACCAGATACACAAGCTTATGTAATCTGTTCCCCAAAATTAGCAAAAAACTGCAAAAATGTTTTTGATTTTTGGAAGAAAATCTTGACTTACGTTTGTGGGTTTTTGTTGGGTGTACCTAAAAGGGGCACATCTCCCTTGGATCTCGTTTGAAGAATTTCACAGAAATGGTACCTACACAGAAGGCCTATTTGGGTGAACTGTGCGTTCACGCAACCACAGCCGAACCACGCGAGACGGGAAGCCATCAGTCAGAGGATGTTGCAGGAGAGACACAGGGTGTACGCAGGAGGTCACGTCAGGCCAAGCCACGAGCCCGGGTAATTTTTATTTTTTTTTAATTTAATGGATTTTGGGGATTTCATTGCAATCAAAGCCACCACAGGTACAAGCAAGGGAAGGGCAAGAAATGAACATAAAACAAGAGAAAAAAAAAAGCAGGGTTGGGGCGGGCATGACAAAAGCCGGACAAGACAGACAGACACAAAGCAGAAAGCCAATGCAAAGCACAGATTAGCAAAGGATTCTCTTGAAATGGGATTACAAGCAGCAAAATTTATTCGCAAAATCAAAAGGGAAGATTAAACAAAAACTAATAAAACAAGGTTCAGAGACAAGGGTAGAGTTTGTCATCTTGCTCCACTCAGGTACTTTAACTCAAAAAGTCAACCTCCAAAAAATATAGCTGTATCTATATATGTGACTGAATAAAAAAAGTTTAAAAATGGAAGTTTAACCTTTGCAACCAATTTTTTTATGTAGATTTTCCCCATTGTTGTATTGCATGCATCCACTCAAAATCATCTTACTAACAGTTAAGCAAGAATGAGTGGACATGCAGGAGTATAGCGAAAGGATCATCAATATAGGGTTTGTCTGTGTGTGTATGGGGTATATTTTATTATATATATTTATATATATATATATATATATATATATATATATATATATATATATTATATATATATATATATTTTTTTTGGTTGGGATGTTAGTTTTTGTATTAGATTTTATTGGTGTATTTATATATATTTTTAGGTCTGGGTGCTATATTATCTATGTATTATGTTTTTTCATTTTTTTTAGCATGGGGTTGCTATGCTATGAATTTTATTCATGTATTCATATTGTCATTACATTTTTAGGTTGGGGTGCATTTTATATATGGATTACATTTTATTCATTTATTTAGTATCCGCCAACCAAAAGGTCACAAACTTAGGAATTTTTTTTTAGATTTTTTAAATGATATACCGTACTTTTCTACTGCAAGAGAGGAAACACCGCAGTCCCAATTACAAGGGAAGTCAGCCATATTACAGTGACCACTACTATATGCTGCATTCCCTCGATTCTGATTTTTTGGGCGATCACGTGACTAGTGGGACCAATAGCTCCAAGCAAGGTCACACAGTGCTAACTGAGGTGAAACGGGCCTTGACCACTTGGTAAAATCATAGCACTCATTAAGTGCTATGATTTCACTGCGTATTCCCCGTGGCGGACAGCAAGTGACATCACTTCTTACCGGCGCTAACGCCAAGGAAAGGAATGGTGAATGGGGGCTGGTGTGCTAAGAAGTACACAGTGGCCAGCACAGGCGTATAGCAGCACACACCCTAAATATACATGTTGGCTCAGGTTTAAATAAGTATTACTGAAAAATTCTCAGTATGGGGCCACACAGATCCTGGGACCCCTCCTCTGCATTTCTAGTGCCTCATCCCAACACATAGGAGATGCTCCCTCTAGGTTAACGCACAAGGTGAGACAAGACACAAAGTGCAAAAGGAGGAAGCCCTGGAGATCCTAGTGGCGAGTATTTTTTATTTTTTTTTAAATATGAAGCATTTTGTAAGTGTACACATGATGTATTTGAAGAGTAAATTTACTCACCCACATCTGCTTTGAGACATATTTTAAAGCCCATTTTAAAACTAATTCAGAAAACTCCTATCCCCTTTATTTCCTGTGGCGATTTTTACTTGCGTAAACGCCTCAAGAAATGATGCGCCACTTATTTTTATAGGTGTAATTGTGTCTGAAAAACGTCTCGCAATTACGCTTTATGCGAACGACAAGGCGTATTTGACATTTTATCCAACAGAAGAATTGAAGTCTGAGGCGGATTTTGGGCCGAATATGGCCCAAAAAATGCCGTGTGAATATACCTATGGAAATAGTTTTTTTTTTTAGACCTAATAGAGACCAGCTGATCCTATCCTCACTCACTGTAGGTCTTACTAGGACCCAAAATAGCTGGGTAGTAGTTCTGATGGGGCGACGAGGTGTCCCAACTCCTACCTAAGCAGATCGGAGAGTCAGCTCTAATATAGAACCGACACCCAGCTCCTGCTTCCTTCCTGAGCTCTACATTTAGGTTACTGGTTAAGACTATGTAAAAAAAAATAAATAAATAAAAAATTGGTTGCAAATGTGGCCTTTCCATTCACTTGGTCTGCATGGGGTAAAAGCCATGCAAGAGATGAGCGTCAGGCGAATGCTCATTTGGCCAAACAGTCGATGGGTATTTTGATAGGGATGGAGAAAGAAAAAAAAATGCTGCTGCCAACAACTATCTAAGAGGGGGAAGAGAGATTACTGTACCTTATCCACGAAGGCCTAAGGCCACTTAATTCAGCGGACAAGGACTATGGTCTGGTAATGGGAGGCCAAAATAATATGGTAAAAGGAAACAATATCTGAAGATGAACATGGGGGGGGAAGTGGGTATTAAAAAATAGCCATTGTTCATAAATAATTAAATGTAAAATGTTGTTCAAATAAAAATAATCTGCATAAGGAGCGGAAGGGACTCTTACTATAAACACTGTGAACAGTTCTATGAATGAGGAGAAAGACAACAAACTTAGAACAAATCTAACATGACAAATGGAACAAGTCAATCTATGACGCTAGCAATGTTGTGCTGCCAAAGTGAAACTTTAGAAGTCCACCGCTAATGTGAAGAGCCACAAATTCAATCTAACCTTCCATCTTATATACAGGCAGCTGCCAAGGGACACAGTATCTATGAAGAGGACATGTGGACGGCACTAAAAGTGAACCTGGCAGGTGGTTTCTGCTGCCCTGAGAGCAGGATGTCATAGAGGAGAGAAGCGGAGTAACAGAGTAAATCCACGAACTTTTAAAGACCGGGACCCCGTTTTATTTCCCCTCCAAAAATTTCCTTTATTGACCATTTGCTCTGTACACAATGAACAGGGGAAATCGTCAAACACAGATGTGTAATTTTCTCTGCTTTTTCCTCTTACCTTCCCAAATAATAAATCCTATGAAAGAACTCGCTCCCTACCCCTTATTATAACCCCATATATCCAAGCTCAGCTTCTCTCAGAATAAACCAAATATCACAAACTCAGCTCCTCTACTATAACCCCGTATACACAGAGCTCAGCTCCTCTCCCATCTAATCATATAAACCTCTATACTATCACAGAGCTCGCTCCTCTCCTCTATATATAACCCTATATATCACAGAGCTCAGCTCCCACCTCTATCAATAACCGACTAGTATATCAACAAGCTCAGCTTTCCGTACTCCTCTATCATATAAACCTATATATCAGAGCTCAGCTCCTCTCCTCTATCATGTACTGAATATATAATCATATATATACTATATTATTATTATATATTATATATATAGTATTTTTATATAAATCTATCACAGAGCTCAGCTTCAATCCCTTTATCATATCTAGCTTTCAGATAGGGTAGTATGAACCACCTGACAGGTTTGCTTTAAAGGGGTTTGAGCAGGAATAGAAATAGATGATTGCTTTCATGTAGAAACAGAGCCCCCATCTGCCCATAGGTTGTATCTGGTATTGCAAATCTTAGATAGGGCTTAGATGTAATCCCACCTTTGTCAACAGGTGTGGTATGGTTTCTTGAAGGAAAAAAAAGAAACATGATTTTCTAATCTTGAAGAACCATCCTTAAGGAGGACATATATGTGAAAAGCACTGCTGAACATAGAAGGCAACAGGATCCGGAGAGATCCCATTCTCTTAACGGGACAGAAAATTTACAAGTCACATGAAAAAAAACTCTTGGGCCATGTTCACACGGCTTAAAATTGGACGTATTTCAGTCCGTAAATCGCGCCGTACTGCGCAAATTACGGCTGGAATACGTCCCAGTCATTACGGTAATCCACAGTTCTCAGAGAACTATGGATTACGTCTCCTCTCCCTGCTCGGACAATCCACGCCGCGGGGGGAGATAAGCGACATGTGAATTACCAGCGGCGTATACGCGCCGCTAGTAATGACAGTGTATGGGCCGGCAAGTAATTACGCCCCGCAATTAAGCCGTGTGGACATGGCCTTAATGTTCACATGGCGGATTAGTAGAGCATATTCTGTATTGAAAATCCAGTGCAATGCACAATATGTCAGCAGCATGAAAAAGAGGTTTTATATAAACCCAAGCATAGAAATCTGCATGGGTTGGAGTAGAAGCTGCAGATTACAAAATCCAGTCGCGGATTTGTTTCATACCTCATAACATATCTGCCAGAAATTTAAGATGTGTAAACATGACCATGGAATCAAGTCTGATAAAAGCAAAAAGGTTTTTGCAGCCAGGTGTTTGACTTAAAGTTCAGATGTCTGTTAGGCTATGTTCACACGGCAATAATTGCGGTACGTATTTCGCCCGCAATTACAACGTGTGCTCCGGGGGGGGGAGGGGGGGGTATATTTAACAGGTCCCTTATCCCCCCGCTCGGCGTATTGTGAGACGGAATGACTGGGACGTATCTCCCCCGTATTTAGCGCAGTACGGCGCGAAATACGGGGAGAGAGATGTCCCAGTTTAAGCCGTGTGAACATAGCCTTAGGTGTAGGAGCAATGGACATGGCACTCAACCCACTTAACTGGCCTAAGGAATAGCGGCGAGAGCTGTTATCACGCCTACTCTAGGAGTCTAGACATTGAAGATGTGGCTCTTCACAGAACTCATCTGCGTTTTAGCTGAGAAAGATCTAAACGAGATGCCTGCCCACACGCAACAGTAAATGCTTTGTGAATTAAGAGGTAGACAAACTTATGTTAAGTACCTGTCTTTAGCGTATGACTAGAAGCATAGCATAGAAGCCAAGACATCTATTGATTACAGGCAGGGTACAAACAGAAGCAGAAATAGGGTGACGAGAAACGGCACTTCTCAACTTTTTTTTTTTTTACGTCAAGGAAACACTTAAGCTCCACAGTATAGATACTAGAATATTTAGCTCCCATCACAAAACATCAAAAGCTAACAGTAACTTACAACAGTCTTATAATGCGAGAACAAATCCATTAAGAGCAATTCCACTCACAGGTGACTGCTACTTGAATAGAAATTGTAAAACATTTTTTCTTTTGAAATTCCACATCAGCTGCCCGAGCACACTCAGCGGATCCCTAAGCCTATGGCCGGATCCAATGACAAACCAAAGCTGAGCTCTGTGATATATAGGGTTATGTGATAGAGGAGAGAAGCTGAGCTCTGTGATCTATAGGGTTATATGATAAGGAGAATAGCTATAGATATGTAGGGAGGAATGCGAGCTCTGTGATATATAGGGTTATATGATAGAGAAGCTAAGCTCTGTGATATATAGGGTTATAGGATAGAGGTGAGCTCTGTGATATCTAGGATTACATGACAGAGGTAGAGAAGCTGAATTATGTGATATATGTATATACATATACACACACACATATGTATAGGTGGCATAGCTGTCAGCTGATATCTATTAAAGGTGTATAGCTTATATACCTTAGCCTGCCAAACAGAAGAAGATGAGAATAGTGACGAGTGTTCTGGGTGCTTTTGTTGCTTTTCAAAATGTACTCATTCAATCAGCTATTACTACACCCAGGGGAAAATAAGAACCAGAACATTTCTATATTTGACTGGAATTGCTCTTTAAGTATTGAAATTCAACATTTTTACAATGCAGCTTTTCTGGGAGTACTTACCTATTCTGATAACTGTAGTATGTGGCGTCACGTGGAATCGTGCATAACTGTTTGCCATAACAGCATAGAGTTTGTGGAGAGAATTCAAGCTGCAAAACAGTGTAAGGAGGTCTATTAAAAACAAAGAAGCACCCTCCCATGTTCATAAATGTAATATAGATTGTTTTAAAGGGGTTTTGCCACAAAGTAAAATTGACGTGGGAAGCTTGCAAATGAAATAACATTTTCATCATTCATTAGTATTAAAAATTCTGAACCATTTTTGTTTTAGCTTCTCCTTTAGTGATCGATTGTTTACAGCTTGTCTCCAGGGGATACGACCAGGGCTGAGAGCTACTCACTCCTGCTCAGACATCACTTCTCCTCTCAGGCAGCCACTGAGTGTTCAAACCCCGGGTGCCGTCATTCTACTCCCATCCTCTGTGCTCTTTAGTAATTACTCAACAGTGCAAATAAATAAAAAAGAAACCTCAATGAGGTGTGTGCATTGATAAAGAGGAAAAAAAAAAAAAAAAAAAAAAAAAAAACAGGTTTGGTTCCTGCAGGGATTTGAACCTAGGACCCTTGTGCCTGGAGGCAAAAGCTTTAATCTCAGCTACTCACAATGCTTTACATAAACAGACCTTTCTTTGACTACAGAGAGGAAAGGCCTGGTGATGTCATCCTGCAGGGTCACATGATATGCAATTCAAACAAATCACACACGCCCCCTTCTTAGCACACAGAGCTGAATGCACGAGGTATGAAAAGAGATCGTGGCAAAACCCCTTTAATTTTGCTCAACATTTAACACTACTAACTTGCTGCACATCGTAATACAGGATCCTGGCAGCTGTAAGTATCTGATATTGCTAATCCTGAACATTGTAAGTTCTACAAACCTTTCTGCCACAACAGTATCCCAGACTCTGCATGACCGGGTCGATCTCCTGCTCGAACACTTCGGCTAGCTTTGAGCAGTACTTGTAAACGCGAGAAGTCTTCCGGTTGTACAGCCAAGCGTTGTTGAACATCAGCCAGATGTCTTCCACGTACTGCCACGGTTCCTGGTACTGCCCTGTGTCCAACTTGCGCTTAATGGTCGACAGGTCCATAGGGGTCTTTACGATCTCAAAGTAATCCTGCAGGACAGAGGTATTTTTCTGAATCATAAGAAGTTATAACTCATTACTGGCCTGTGAGGATGCAAAGCAAAAAAAAAACAACAAAGCAAAGCACAATCCTATCGCTAATGACATTTACATCCCAATGTACTTTTGTAAGCCAAAATGAAACAGAAGAAGCAGAGCCGCCAATTAAAACGCACACAAAGCATGCTACTATTTTTGAATAGGGGTCTATGGCAAGTGAATACAACTATACAGATCGACATATACATTCATACACTGGTTTCAAACCTAGCCCCTGAATGGAAACCAGGGGCGGCATGTATGAACGGAGCTGTGGCAGAAGTCTGGCGTATTTTCAGCCCGACATCAGGCGCAGCCCCGTTCGCAATAGTTAAAGGCCTCCCGTAGGCCAGTATCAGGAGCATTAGGGCTTGTTCACACAGCTTATTTGGACGAGGTTTTCGGAGCGTTTCCTCACCCAAAACACCCCCAGTTCATTTCATTGATTCCTATGTAAAACCTCGTTGTAGTTCACACACGACAAAGTTTTTACACGCTTCTGTGGAAAGAAGCGTCATGTCAATTCTTGAAGCATGTTTTCGGCGCGTTTTGAGCGCGTTTTTTGTCCTGGCTATTAATTTGTATGGGTGAAAACCTCGTCCAAAACCTCACCGAGAAACGACTCTAAAACCTATTATGAAGAAGCGTGTTTCAGGCGAGGTTTTGATGTGGTTTCAGGCGAGGAAACGCTCCGAAAACCTCGTCCAAATAAGCAGTGTGAACATACCCTTACAGAGCGCCCGCAGGACTTTGTAATGCGCCTGATTTTGGGGGGTGTGCACTAGAACTGTACGAAGTTATAGATTTCTAACTTCAGTACGACAAATCCAGGTGCATTACCGCTGGAACAGGTAGAACACTTTTCAAAGTGATTTACCTGAGCCAGAAATGTCACCCTAGCGCTAGAATGCACCTAATTTATGACCCGCAGTAGAGCAGGTTCATAAATCAGGTGCATTCTATACCAATGTGCATGAAAATTCGCATTTAAACGCCAAAATTCATATATGTCGCCCCAGGAGTCACGGCACTGCCCAATCACTATTCTAAAGGTTTTCACATTTAAAGGTTACATCATTGCAACAATTTTTTAGACTTTATTGTATATAGAATTGAAAAATTCTGCAACTTTGCAAAAGGTCTTCATTAAAAAAAACAGAAGGGCTATTGTGTGTCCACAGAAACTAAGCAAATCTTTTCATATCCATGGTAACAGACTACAAACACTGTAGTCAGATTTTGCAAATATAAGCTGGATTCATACACTTTATACAAATTTTTGTAAGCCCAAACCAGGAAAAGTCAAAAACATAGAAATATAACTTTTTTGAAAAAAAAGTTTTTGTTTTTTTTTGTTTTTTTTTTTAAAATAAAAATAATGGGAAAGAAAATCGCATTACATCCTTGTAAGTGCTTAGTATGCACAATAGGGAATTCAATGTGGACGTTGTGGTTTAGGTGCACCTTAGTTTATTCCCACCACAATAGGAGTCATTCCTGGTTTTGGCTTGTAAATACAGATGCAAAATATATGTGAACACAAACTTACTCCCTTTCCACGTTACTTCTTGCTAACACACATTCAATATGTTAGTAAGAAGTCAATGACAAATAGAAGCAATATGACCGTTTTGAGTCCTGTACTCCTACATGTCAATCTGGTTCCTATAGTGTAGCACTCAGTGGCTACAATCTCCATGGCATGTCCCTACAACTATTGATGTGTCAGATCTGTGTTAAAGGGGTTTTCGCACCATATTGATTAGCTTTACATGTGTAGGCAAAGGTAAATAAAGACTTTTGCCAAATATGTTGCTTTTCCTGATTTTGCTTTGTTTAGGAGATCTAATGTGCTCTATCTCCTGCTGATTTACACAAGCTTCTCTAGGTTACGGAGCGCCTCTTTTTGCTTTCATTGCTCCAGATGCTGTGTCCAACCACCACTCCCTGCCTAGTGCTATCACTTAAACAGAAGCTTGTTTATCTATGTTATTGACAAACGTTATCAGTTAGGAATAGCAGAGCTGATATGTCAATCACTGCTGTAAAACCTCTCACCACCTAAACAGGCAGTGTGAGCCTGAAGCCGGCTGTGAAGGGCAGGCTGCTTGAAACAGCATGGTGAGATCACCCCTTTAACACACTTTCCTTACACATTTGGCAGATGCCCAAGCATGCGACACCAAAGCTGTGCCCTAACTGCAAATCATAAAAAATAAAATGGCAACTAAAAATCCATGTACCATATGATTCAATAAAAAGTCATCATTTCACAAACATTTACAGCACACAACAGAACAGTAGGCTGAATTTTGATCTGATGAAGCTTACCGGGATTCCTAATAACTGTGGATCTACAGGTTGCCGGAATGGAAGGGATTCTGGATCTTGGCGGTATAAGGCCTCTAGCGTAGGAATTAGGGCTTGCCGTAGTTCCTCAGGTTTAAAAACTTCAGTGGGGTAGATCAAGAAAAAAAAAAAAAAAGTTAAAAAAAAAAAAATCCAAAAAAAAAAAAAAAAATCTGCTTATTATTATGCGAGCCCGCCAATGAGTCAAAATCAATGTTCATACTCTAATCTCAAATTTGTCATACAGGTAACTACCTGTTTTTATACACTAATATGCGCCTCTAAATTGCCTTCTTCTATTACTTTCGCATGACTTTAGACCCTACAGAGCTGCTAGATTCACTTTATAGACAGCAGTCCAAATCTGCATCCAATATAGAAAAGAATGACTTTATTAGAGGAGGAATTTAAGGAATGGATCAAGTGTTAAGTCTCATAGGCTATGTTCACACGGCTTAAAATGAGACGTATTTCAGCCCATTATTCGCGCCGTACTGCGCAAAATACGGGGCGAGATACGTCCCAGTCATTACGGTAATCCACAGTTCTCATAGAGAACTATGGATTACGTCTCCTCTCCCTGCTCGCACAATACGCCGCGGAGGGAGATAAGAGACATGTCAATTGTTCACGGCGTATACACGCTGAGAATAATGAATGTCTATGGGGCCGGGGCGGGCCGTCACCCCCCCTGTACACACGGCGTAAATGAGTGGTTAAAAACGTCCCGCAATTACTGCCGTGAGAACATAGCCTTAATGTCAACTAACGTCTTACTTCCTCCTGCAGCAGCTCCTCATCATGCTTTTTAGAATTTTTTTTATTTTAATGTACCATTAATTCCATGCTGCTGTTCATAAGGGAGAGGCTTAAATACATAACGTAAAACTGAAAAATACATTATCACTAAATAACCAACAAATCGGAAATAAGTGACAGAGGACTCTTTCCACAAGAGCTTACAATCTACAGGGGTGGAGGAAGGAGACAGAAGGTGAGGGACAGACAGGTTTGTATGGCTGGGAAGGGGTAGCAGGGTTTAGGACAACTGTAACCATCCTAAATAAATGGGTTTTCAGGTTAGTTTTAAAAGGTGGAAGAGTCTGATGTGTTGTGGTTGTGAGATCTAGAACATGGGGAATGCAAAGGAGATATCCGAGAGGCTGCTATGTGTGGAGCAGATGAGAACAGCAAGATGGTCATGTGAGGATTGGAGATTGCCTAAAGTCAGGTATCTAGAGATTAAGGGATAGATTTCTGGGGAGGGGTTTTGCAGAGCCTTGTAGGCCATGCTTCGTAACTTGAATTGAATTTATTGGGCAATAGGTAGACAATGAAGGGATTGGCAGAGGAGTAACGAGGAGAGGGGTGGATTAACTGGGCAACAGAGTTAAGGATGGCAGGCAGAGGAGCAAGAGAGGCCACAGAGATGGGTGTAGCAGTAGTCTAGGAGGGCAAAGAAGAGGGCGTGAACCAGCATGAAGAAAAGGGCAGATTTGAGTGTTGTCCCAAACAGTAGTAGTATCCCATTTAATATATTAACAGCCACACTATCACAGAGGACTAGATGTTTTCCACTTAAAGTTACATACATATTAGAAGCACAAAAAAAATAAAAATATGCAAACCAAAGAAAAAACTTTAACCTAGCTAACCTAACTTAGTGTCTATTTTCTATCAAAACCTCCATCATAGTTTTTTCTGGCCCCATGCAAACTCAGAACTCACTTTTCTTTTTGGACTGTCCAGTAGGAGACGACTGTACAGCCGGCGTGCCTGGCTTCTCATCCTCCTCTTTTACTTCTGTTTTTACTTCTTTGCTTTCTTCTGGCTCCATTGGCTCAGGTTTGCAGTCTTCAGCAGAAATGTCAGGTTTCTCCTTTGAAAGACAGATATTATTGAAAAGTGTGACAACAACTTCTAGATACAGTCACTGACTTGCGCTACACTTGGGATTGTCATCAGTTTCTACAACCAGCACAATAAGGTTCTGCTCACACCAACACCATGACCAGTCAGACCTAATAAAATCTATGGGTATGAAGAGATAATTAATAGATTTTTCATAATTTATGTTTTATTTATATATTGTCAAGTATGAAATTTCTCCCAGTCACCTGTGGAGCAAAATGGCCAACAACTCAACGCAGCAAAAGGAGTTACAGAGCGTTTCCACTAAAGCCTAAAATAAGCGCTGTATTAACTTAAACAGGTATAGTCTAGTTAGCTGGTTTTAGACATTTTCATTTTTCTATCTGATTATAGGGGTCATTTCTGTAAAAATGATAAAGTGCAACCAAAAAACGAATCTTTCAGGTTCCTTCTGCGACAAGATGTTAATGTTGATGCTTTGTCTATAGACTGAAATTTTAAGTCTAAAGGCTTGACTTTTGATGCTTACTAGATTTGACTCACTATGTTATTGTCACGACCTCTACTTCAGTTTTTATTTTACTATTTTGTTATTAATAAAAACCTAGCGAAATAGGTTTTAAAAAAGAAAAAATATATATAAGGACAGTACAACCACAATGTGACACTATCAAAAATGGGTTTTTTTTGTTTGGGTTTTTTTTAATACACAACACCCCACACACATCAAAAAGATTATAATTATATCTATGTAGAAATCATGGGCTACATGTATGAAAATATATATATATATATATATATATATATATATATATATACACACACATAAATATACATATATATATATATATATATATTTATATACACACTATAAATTGATTAACCAATGGCAGTGATCATCCATTTACCATTCAGAACGTATACACAATGAGCTTTGTTTTACACTCTATGCAAGAGCCAATGGCTGCAAACGTTACCAGCAAACCTGATATGATCATATCGCTTGCAAAGAAGTGTGGAGTATCCAGACACATAATCCACTATCTCATTGAGAGCTATGATTACCTGCCGTCTTCCCTGACGCGTGCTACATGCCGGGGAAAGTGAAAGTCGAAGGGAGCTGGCACAGAGCGTTTTAAAAGCGCTGGCCAGAGGGTACTTCTGAAACACCCCCTACACACCCTAAAGACGCCGTGTGACCAGAAAGAAAAAAAAAAAAATCTTTACCTCGGGTTTTTCATCTTTGGGCTCAGCTATCGTCTCCGCTTCCACCGCTGGTTCTTCCTGTTTGATCTCCATCTTAACTTCTTGGATCAGCTGCTCACTGGCAGGCTGCTGTGAACTCATTTCAGGGCTGTTGGTTGATGGCGGGTTGGACGTTGGTCCTTCCATAGCTGCTGGCTGCTGTGAAAGCTGTTCGATTAAAAAAAGAATCTTACTGCATGACAAGATTGGATATTATTGTACATTTCACTGACTGCATGGCTTTCTACTTCTGGGGGCACTCCTGACAGAACAAAAATTATCGTCCTCTATGACAGCAAAGTTACATATCGGCCAGAGGAAAGATTGCTGTAAATGTTGCAGTGGTATCACAGGTCAAATCCCATCATTGAAAAAAAAAACACAAAAAACAAAAACACCACCCACAAGTCTTTCTGATCATAAGGCATCTTAACGCTTCCAACTCCCCGTTACAGCCTTCAGTATCATGAGGGCAATGAAAACCTCTTGGTAAAATTAGAGATCGATTCTATCCCGTGATATCTGCAATCAACTCCATGCACTACATAAAAAATAACCCAGAAAGAGCGATAGTAAAACAAAACCGTGACTGTCTTTGCGGCACTACATCCAAAAGGTGGCGTTGTAGAGTCCTAGATTATTTCCCATGAGCCTTTTGGAATATATCTATTTTAGTGGACCGACACTGTCAAGTTTCATGTCACCGAGCTCTTCAACATAACCCATTACAACTACTACTGTTTGCCTAGATTGCATAGCTGGGTGCTTAGGTAAACTTTTATTGTCATATAATCTTACCAAAAAGGAATGTGTACAGGAAGAATAATAAAACTACATAATTCTATTAATAAGAAACCACAAATGCTCTATAAACAGGCAGAGCTAAATCCCAGATCAAATCTATCCATTATTAGCCAGACTGACACAGATATTGTATTGCTACTTGGTATGCCATTATACAGTATTTCCTTTGTGCTGCTATTGTTAAGGAATTACTTTATTAGCCTAGGTTCCCGCCCGAGGTCGCCCTTGTCGGGTCGGTTATCCCATATTTTTTGGATAGGTAGTTTAGTATTTATAGGGTATTGTAGGGTTTGTATAGACTTATCTTTTACATTGATTGAATTAAAAGTTATATTTGGCAAACTGTATATATGTACTTTGCAAATTTTTTATTTTATTTGTTTTATATATAGAATTTTACTGGTGAACAACATATAAAAAGACCAAAGTAGTTTGGTACATTGGTCTTATATTTTTTTTATGTTATTCAGCAATAAAATTATGTAGTTTTATTTTTTCCCTTATATTCTCTCCTTTTCGGCACAGTTCAATTAGTTTATTGCATACATGGTGCAATCAGTTTGTATTTCCCTAAATCTAGTATTGTTTTTGCCATATAGTATCGTTACACATTGTACACTGAAAAAAAAAAATTGCAATCCAAAACACTAAAACTAACCTACGGGGGTAAGAATAGGAAAAACTGCTCCATTAAAGCCCTCAAAGACAATGGAGCACATTTACCATAGCAGCCAAAAGAACTTTCCAGCACCTATTTGGCACGAACATACTACTTTTGGGGTTAACCCAAAACAAGTGGCGGGCTTCACAGAACATAGGGAAGGGGCAAAAAAGTGCCCAATTTTTTCCCAAATTTTTTTAAAAACTAAGAAAATATCTAAAAAAATCTAACAGCCCCAAAAAGTCCCAAGGTATCGATACGGACACCTGAAAAATTTGATGCACCCTTTAACTGCCGGGCCCGGGTTTTCACATGTTTTTTAGATAGAATAGTAAAGCCCCCCAATGTGTTTTTTTTTTTTTTTTTTTTTTTTAATCCAATGTAACAAAATTAGAAATTCAGACAACCTTAATACTTACCGGAGTGATTGGGTGAAGCTGTAACTTTGGTGGTGCAGATGGGGTTGAGACTGGTGTTGACAAATTTGGTTGGGAAGGAGGCCTTGTTAAAGACTGCTGTGATAACGGCTGTGGTGGAGGTGTAGGAACAGACTGCTCACCAACTGGAATGACAGATGCAGGAACTGGCAAAGAAGGGGGAGCCTGAGGAGGAGGTGGAGGAGGAGTGGGGCTTTCACTGTTTGGTAATGGCATCTGAGGCAAGGATGGTGTGGACGACCTCAAAGGCTCAGAAGGTATTGATGGCGGCTGTGTTCCCAGACTTGGAGGGGTGTGATGGGGTGTTGGTGAGCGGCTTGGGGCTGGGGATGGTGAGTTTCGATGAATTGGAGGCTGGATTTCCCCTTGGGAAGGGAGGGATTCCCAATGACCCCGGGAGGGGTATGGCAGGAAGCCCCCGGATGAGAAAATTTTGGCTTTGGGGCCTTAAAAAAAACACAACAAATATAGAACATCTAAAATGCTAAAAACAGACAGAACAAGGCAGATTGATGTGCATACACACCTCCTGAGGGGAACAGGAGCAGACAAGTCCCTATCTCCATATAATAGTTTAAAAGTTTGCAAAACCCCATTCACCCAGTGCTTAAAATATTTAGTAGATTATAGGCTCTTCATGTTACAGATTTTTGTCCCACATTTAAGTCACAGCAATAAAAAAAGGCAAAATACACCCCCCCCCCCAAAAAAAAAATATAAATCACTCTGACTGCAAGACAAAGCGTGTGCCAAAAAAACATAAAAATTTAAGGAATGGAAGCTGACATTAAAAGGGTTGGGGGAATTTCAAAATGGAAAAAAATATTTAAAAACAAAAGTCCCCACCCCCCAAAAAAAAAAAAACCCTAAAAAAAATTCCCTTTTTAACCCCAAGGGTAAAGTTCAGGGATCCTATGGTCACCCCCTTCTGTCACGATGTGATAGTGTAGTCAAAACCAGAAAGACCCCCCTAAATTATCGGGTGAATTTTTTTTTTTTTTAAAAAAAAGGGAGAGTACATTTTCGATTTTAACTTTTTTTTTCAGACTCAGACAACCCCATTAACATTTTTAACCAGAACACATTACAAAAGATGATAAAAAAAAAAACAAAAACACATCCTACCTGTGCAGGTGGGGTCTGTCCAGTCGACTGTTGTACAGGTAAACTAGAAGAATTTAAATTATTTGTATTCATCGCCCCACTATTCATCACAGGGGATGACGCCTGAAACGAACTTGCTGACATGAACTGATTCTGCACAGACTGAGCCATAGCTGTCGGTTGAGGCATACGGGAAGGAAAAGCCAGCTGCAGAGGGGACAGAAGGCGTAAAACTCAATTACTCATTACACAATCTTCCTGCGGAGTTGGTAAAAATTCAGAAGTAGACAAATCTAAAAGGATGCTTAAAGGGGTTTTTCAAGATTTGAAAAAACCCCCCCCTACCACCCCCACGTCAAAGAAAAAAAATTAACTTACTTACCTCTCCCAACACTACCGTCAGAGCACCAGTGTTCCTCCCCCCCCTATGTTTGAAAATCACAGTCCTGGATCACATGATGCCGAAGCCTCCCACTGACCTCTCTCATCACATGCTGTACATGTGACTGTTGAGGGCAGAGATTGGTTGTCGCAGATTGTCATCAGTGAATGTGATTTTATCAGTGATGAACCAGTGCAACACTGGAGCACTGGAGTGATTGTGATGGGAGAGGGAAGTATGGATTAATTTTCTATTTAAGCACAGTAGGAGATGGTAGGGAGGTTTCTTACAATAAAAAAAATAAATTGTGCAACATGTCCATTTAAAAGAAAACTAACCTGATTCATGGGCGCAGAGGGTCCTTGATGCTGGGGCAGCGGTGCCTGTTGTCTTTGTACCAATGACTGCATGGGCACACCCACAGGCCCAAACTGGTTCATGACTACAATCAAAATTTTTGGGGGGTTAAGATAGTATTTACTTATCCCAAAGAGAAGTTTGCAATATTCCTTTAACGGTAAGAGTGGATTCACATGTTCAGCTTTTTGGATGCAGTTTGGAAGCTATAACCAGGAATATTTAGGAAGGACAAACTCCTTGCTTTTAAAAGGAATGTGTCATCAAAAAAAATGATTTCCCGTTTAATCCCCGTTTTAGTTTTTTTTTTATTTTTTATACACTTTCATACTTTTTAAATTCTTTGTCCCTTTTTTGCGTTTTCAGCTTTTGCAGGATCCCCGAGAGATACTTTTCGTAGCTTATCACATAGTGATTAAGACTGCCCGTCCCCTTCATTCTATGGAAGTTTTTAGCATCTCTGTGACCTGGGAAGAAAAACAGTGTGCAGGGGGTGAAAAGGGGGAACTGTGACATTCCTCTTGGTGGGGGATCCGTGTTTTGATTTGGACCCCCTTTGTTCTGTAATGAGCAACAACTGAGAATCTTCTTTTACAAAAACAGGGAATGTAAAAACATTTTAGGCTTGTGGCCAAAGTGAAACGCAAACTTAAAAAAATATTAAAAAAAGTGATATGGAAAATAAAAAAATATATAACCAAAAATTCTTAAAAAGTGTTAAACATAAGATGTGAGTTAAACATCAAGTAATTTTTGATGACACATTCCCTTTAAACCATTCTTTGGCTTCCAAAGCCGCATCTAAAAAGCTGAACATGTGAACCTACCTTCACTGTTTCAATTACCACGACAGTATTTGACAACTGTATTGGCAAACATGCTAATAGACGTTTTACCTGATTGGCTTGGCATAGGGGTCACAATCTGACTTTGAACATTTGCACGCATCATGTTTGGATCTTGAACAGGGCCGTCTACAAAGCAGAGGATAATAAAAAGCAATATTAATGCAAAAGAGTAAAAAAAAAAAACGTGCTCCAATCATTGAAATTTAAATGATCATTATTCCCAAAAAATCCTTTTATAAATGGGCCGGGGGGTGGACAGAGGTCCGGGGCCCCCCGTTTACTATTGGGGGGTCCCATGGATGGGGAATAAAAGGGCAGGGGAAAACCCTTTCAAGAAAAACCATTTTGATTTAAAAAAAAAAAGTTTTACCAGAACTATTGGTTTTAACAAAAATACTTTTTTCTGATGGCGGTGTAATTTTAACTTTATTCAATGGGTTGTTATGTGAAGGAAAAAAAACAACACATACTTGTTGCCATGACTGGCTGTGCTGAGGGCATACCCGAGCCCTGATTCATTGCTGCAGGAGGCATGCCAGGAACATTGGGCATTTGATGTTGCTTCTGTATTCTAATGCGACGTTTTTCTTCAAGTTCTTTCTGGATCTTGTAGATTTTCTCCGCCCAAAAAATGGGAGTACTGCCTTTTAGGGGGAAAACACATTTTATTTTTTCCTCAAACAACAAATCTTTCAAAGTGCTGATACAGAGCTACTTTCTGCAGTTAGATCAGTACCAGAGAAAGGCAGAAAAAGCAAGCCAGTGTTATCATAAATGTGACATGCAAATGTAGTGTCCCCCCCACCCCAGAAACGCTATGTTATAAAAGATACACACACATGTGTGTGAAAATAATAAAATTACAGGCAGTCCTCGACTTACACCATTCAATTACTCTGTCCCCCAGTTACAAACGGAGAAAATTTTGGGGCTGCTGGCCTTGACCATTCCACAGCAAATATAGCTTTGGGTGGCCACAGGAACTAAAATTCAAAGGGGGAAGCCAAAAAAAATGAAAAACAGGTGATAAAAAAATTTTAATTAAAAAATTTTAATTAAAACCAAAAACAAACACACGAGAACAGGCAAATGAAAACAAACTATAAACAACTTTTAAAAAAAAAAAAATATTTTTTTGGGAATGAGACGTACCCCACGTTAGGGGATTCATAAATTGCCTTCTACTTTCGGGCGTAAGCACCCCAAATTTCCTTTCGTTTGTCCTTTTAATGCAGCAGGGTCAGGGGTTGGAAATATGGCTTGGACTCTAAAATAGACAGACATTAAAGGGCAGAAATTTTTTTATACATCCGTCAAAGGGCTTCAAAGTCTTTTTGGGGAACACCCTTTTAAAAATACTATTAGGTTTGATAATAATTTTTTTATTGGTATAACAGGTCTTCGTTTGTGAACAGTGGTTCCTTAAGTCTTGTGTGATATCTTCATGCCAGGGTTTCCGAAATTGCATCTAGATGGGGGGAGCGCTGTAAGGTAATCCCCCAAATGGAAAACATTGCCACCATCACCCATCATCACACTACAAGAAGTGGCAAAATAGAAAAATTAAAATTATATGCCTTAGCACAAAATTTTTCCCAAAAATCAAAACAAAAAACCAACACATCCTGCCTGTACTAAAGGACCCCGCACTATTTCTGGCCATGTAACTTGTATATGGCGCTTTTCACCAGTTTTCTTCTCTGCAGTGCTCCCTCAGCGAAACTACTGCCCTTTTTCCCCACCCCCCACGGCGGGGAAGGGGAAATACTGCCATTTCCCCCCCCCCACAGCGGGGGGAACTAGCTTTCCATTCTGCCCCCCCCCCCCACAGCGGGCAGAGACTAGCTGCCATTCTGCCCCACCCCACGGCGGCCAGAGACTAGCTGTCATTCTGCCCCACCCCACAGCGGCCAGAGACTAGCAGCCATTCCCCACCCCCAACAGTGGGGTAAGACTAGATGCCATTCCTCCCCCCACAGCAGACGGAGACTAGCTGCCAAATCTCCGGGGCACCCTATGACTTTTAAGCAGTACCGAGCAATGAAAGATGTCAAGTAAGCATCAAAAAGCTTTCTAGAGCTTTCAGCAGTGTCTCACACTGTAGCTAACTGCTCCTCCTGCCCATCCCATGGACTTCTATGAGCAGCTGTAATCTACAATCTTAGATTAATCTCCTTTCAGTTTTTTCTTAAGGCGAATAAGGGGGGAAAGGAGAAAACAGCCTAATAATTGGAGAAAGAGGCATTTTCCTCTTATAAGATATACTGCAAAAGTTTCTTATAGTCGCTACTGATCTGTGCAAAGTTTGCTGAAAGGTTAGTGATCATTTAAGGTCTAAACAGGTTAGAAG